>CABEEJ010006731.1:0-37199 GCA_901482245.1 Timema douglasi | reverse complement strand
CGACTAGACTGGAGAGGGCTGCGTTGGGAGGGGGTAGCTAGGTCCTATAACTTCTGAAGCACATATTTGAAAAGCCATATTATATTTAGCAGAATGCAAGAGTGTAGTTGTTAAAGGAGTTTTACAGCATTTTACCTTGTAAAGTGCGTGGTTGATTTAGCCGGGTGAATTTATTTCTACTTTATGTTTATATTAATTTAATATATTCATATTTCATTTAGAGGTAATTTAAAAATATATTAGGCAATTTTATAGGTCATTTTTAGGTAATAAAAATCAGAGTCCTGATTATAAGGGACCTTCTCTTTAGATTTTAATCTATATTATTTATTGGGTTTCATATCCTGATTAAATACAATCGACTTTGAAGGATATACTCTTACCTACTTTATATAAATATTTAAAGCCTTCATTAAATTTGATTATTTTTTAAGTAAGTATGTTGTGATTTTCAGATTCATGCGTTGGTATTAATTGTGTTTTAATGTTTATTTGGTTTTCCTTTATTAATGGCAACTGCTGATTTCATATTAAATCAAGTCCACTTAATACTCCAATAATTAGTCTGGATAAACTACACAAGTATCTTCGAACTAATTAATTCTGCTCATTAGACTAGGTAAAATAAGATAATTATCCTGTCTTCAACATAAATATAAGGTATATAGACCTATGTGTACTATATACAAATAATATTCCCGTTATTATAAGATTTATTTTAATATTGAAAAATGACGCCATATATATTTGAACCTAAAATGTTTCTCTAAAAAACCACAATATTTTAGGGGATTTGGAGAAAGGTTTCGACAGGGAAAGAATAAAAAATGAAAGCATGTTTATTTAATAAATTATTTTTATATTATTTTTCAACTTACTACGTTTTTGGCGCCCGCGAAAACTTGCCGCCCCGTGAAAATGTACGTGTTGCATAATTGGTAAGGCCAAATCTGATGATAAAGAGGGCTAGTTTCATAGATTGATTGCGCCTCAAGTGTGGCGATATACTACACGCAGGACAACACATACCTAGACTAGAATGGAATGAACCAGTTTAATATGCAAAACTGGCCCATTCCAGTCTAGTGTGGGTTCTCCCAGTAGCAGAGCGCTACTATCACTAATTATTGGAACTACAAAATATCTATCTACCCTTATTCTCCCAGTAGTGGAGCGATAATATCATTATGTATTGGATCATCCTGCTACCCATTCAGCTTCACTTCTCCGCAGGTAGTGATTTCTATTAGAATTATGTAGGGGAACTCACTTGCAACAATATATCCACCCACCTCACACTCCCAGGAGTGGTAATCGTCTAATCGGGTCCAGTGAAAGGCTCAAGTATACGCACCTGAAGCTCTTCTACTGCTTTAACACGATAAAGGCAGATCATCTCCATTCGAAAGGTAATAAATAACATCACCGCTCCAGCGTTAAATATCTACCAAGTCGATCCTCCAGGTGCCAGCTCGAGGTCGTAGCTAATATTGCGATACTCGCTCGGACTCACGAGTAAGACAGGCTTAGCCTACTTAACCGATTAAATAGTAGTTGGAGAGAGGCACGTTGGGGCCAAACTGCAGGCTTCCTCTGAACCTAAGAGTAATATCTTCAGATCACCAACATACGAAGGGACATAGTGCAATAGTTCCACTAGGAGAAGTTAATTCCCAAGGTTACAACAGGTTGTTTATTGTATCAGCCCTTAAACATTTGAACTGTTCTAATACCATTAGTGAGATAAACTAATAATGTAGTTCGCACCAGTGTATGAGCAACCTAATGCTGTACTGTAGATATTTCTCCGAACTTTAACACATGTTTCAGGTCTTACTTACCTTTCTATTTTGAACTACGATAAGGATACAGTAAATAAATATACTTTAATGGGATGGACACAATTTCATTCTGATTTACATTGTTAGCTTACTCTACACTTAATAACATACACAAACCACTCCGGTGGTCGAATGGTCCAAAGCGTCACTCTCGAAATAGACTGTGGACTACCGACGATGGGGAAATCGGGGTTTAAATCCCGTTAGGTTTTAACAAAAAAAATTAATCTCTCCTTCCTCGCGAATGCGGTAGCCTTCCTCGTTCCTAACACAGTAGCGTAATTGTCTCATATGCTTACAGCCCAAGCTGTTAGTGAGATACGGTGACTGCACAACCCACTGCGCAACATACACGCACAATGGGGCGTCCGGCTTGATTTGAGGACTATGGGAAGTTCGAGGGTAGAATCCCGTTGGGTGTACTAAGATAGTTTCCCTCAATTACTGTACTTAACACTTTGCTGCTGCGCAAAAGTATGTACATTTTCTTTATATTCCAGCTCCCTTACCCAGGCCCATTAGTGCGAATCTACGGTTAGGGGGAAAGGTTGAGGAAGGACTAGTTAATTCTTACATTTAAAATGTCGGTACAGTACTCGCGTATAAAAACACATCTGAAAACAAATTATAAGTTATATTGATATAATCTAGAACTAAACCTGGCCACTCAGATCATAAGGGGAGTTCAAGTATTACGTAAGTACCTTAGAGAAGGAGGGGGGTTGAGCTTTGCTTATTTTTGCTGATAAGGGGAGGGGAGGTGTTTCAAAACAACAATGCTTACGTAAGATAGAGAATGATAGGCAAAATTGAGGGAGGGTGCATCGCAAGCCGCTTGGACTCCGGGCAGCAATGAAGATGCTGAATGGCTAACCGAGAAAGAAGTGGAGAAGCCTAAAGATGTAAGCCAAAGCTTGAGTGACCTAGCCCCTCCTCCCTCACCCCCAAATATAAACATAATACTAATTAAAAGTGTAGAAACGTGGATTCAAGGATCAAATGAAGCTTAGGGTGTTTTTAAATAAATTTAATATTCACTTATTCACTAATAATAATGTTTTTTATAACTTCAATCAAAAGTAGATTAAAATTTTAAAGTTTCATAATGTTATAACTTGTTTTAATTGTACCTGTTCAATAAATTTAAATTCATTATATAACAGCGTTAGTCATCAATTATTTCGCAATGCTAATTTATACCTGTATGTTAATAATTATCAGCAAATTATAAATTGCAAGATTTTTTTTATCATCGTGTCTTACTACATGTTCAGGCTATAAGCAAAATTGTATGAAAAAAAAGGGTTATTCCTGTGAACAAAATAAGAAAAAAAGCTCGACAAATCTTACGTAAGCAAGAGGGGCAGAGGGTCAGGCATTTGCTTATTTTTGCTTACAAGGGGGAGGAGGGAGGGGGTTAAATTTGCCAAAAACTTGCTTACGTAATATTTGCCCCCCCCCCTCACCCCCTAAATAGGAGAACAAATTAATTAGTTAAAAACTGATAGTAATTTCAAAGAGCTAAGGTCATCTACATTTCAAAGCACATATATAATTATTATAATCGGTTAAATTTGAAAAACGTAAGTTGTTTTTTCGTGGGGATTAGGTGGGAGGGGAGGTAAATTTCTTTCACATTTAATTTATTCTTGACGAGATTTCGTCAAACATTCTAAAGTAACAAATTGTGAATACTAATAGCTAGAATATTAATTAATCTTCCATTCTGTTCGTCCAATTAGTCCCATGATCACCAGGCGTGTCGGCAATGCGCTCAGATGACGAGCCGGCGAGATGTGGTGGAGCCAGGGTCGAGAGCTCATCATACCTTGTCTGGACCACTCATACCTTCTCTTGGTCTGATCGGAGCTAACGTTGCGTCACACAAGTGGCCGAGATGAAACAACGCCCAAGGATGATCTGTCCAGCGTCCACGTCAATGCAGTATTCCAGATCTTCAGTGGATTGGAAACTAGACAGATAGCCTTGCCTGGGAACTTCATCGTACCAAGTCGGGATTAAAACTGCTATTAAATACTTTTTATTTATTTTTTACTGATGGCAGATATATTGTCATCATAATAGATTATGGGAAGAACAAAAATATCTATGTTTAATGTAACTGGCCGTTTCTAAAGATGATTAATACGTATTCATTAATTTTGTATTGAGTTGTGTTAAATGCATCCCTATTCAATAACAAACAGACAAATATACCCTGATTTTGGTTGGAACAAGTGTAGAGAACATTCAAACATACTTTTTGGCGATCAAAATTGTTAAAATTTCACTATATTTTCGAGCTATTTTATAGGTATTGATAATACATATCAAAAGTGACAGCTCTAGATAAATTCACATATGAATGGTTATATTAAAATTGTTTTAGTAACTTTAGAAACTAACTTCTACTGTTATTCCTACCAAAATCATACTATACTTTATGCTGAGCGACGCGAGGTAGACGTGGGCGATCAGGGGTGATCCACTATAAAACAAAGTACCTAGTTGGTTTTCAACAGAGATTTGATGCTACGAGATGGACGTCAAGCTCCTGATTTCCGAAGTATCTGCCAGTTTGAGCCCACAGGTTTTCTTCAATTTGTGGGTTGTTTCTCCAAAATATCCAGAACCTTACTGAGAATATAATAAAAGGTCACGGTTGAGATCCTTGTATACTCGACAAATCGTGACTCATGTCTCCTTAGCGGGAAACAAATGGTGATATTCCCCTATGGGTGAAGGGAGAATTCAAGGGGTGTTCAAAATCGTTAGATTAGGACGTGAAAATAAGACTTACAACTTAACTCTAGTAAATAAGAGCATTGATATTTTATACAATAAGGGTGAAATTTTATTTGTGTGAGCGGGTGGGGGGAGGGAGACCAAGAAGCAACGAATAAAAATGTTTTTTTGAACTTTCTACCCTCCTCTCCCCCCAGTTAATTTTAAGGAAATTGGATGCTTCTTAAAATAATTTGAAGCGGTCCTCGTTTGGAGAGTTTTTAAAGATTAGACTACTATTTTAACAGTTATTTAGAATAGTGCTTCCCCCCCAAAAAAATTGAAATATTTTATACTCCTTGAGACGATTTGGGGTACTCCTCCATTGGCAAATTTTTGACAATGTTTAATCTTCTAAAAGCTATTTTAAAAAGTGCTCATCAGAATTATTAAATAAAAAAAAATAGATTCCCTAGAATCTATTTGAAGTGGTCCTCGCCCAGAACTCTTTTAAAGTATGAAATGCCCTAAAAGCAATTTAGAGGGTTCTTCTTCTTCCACCAATAAATTTAAAAAATTGATTGCCCGGGTACCTGTAATTTAGCCTAAAGGGTAGGCCAAATGACTTTAGGTCAAATGAGTTTTGTGGAGTTAATTTTTAGGCCAAATGACTTTTAGTAAAATTAATTTTTAACCCATTTATTAAAGTGTGTTTATTTTGCCTTCGGAAACCTAAATTATGATTTGTATTGATGTTACTAGATGGTGAGGTGTGTAATGTTTATTTAAATACTATATACTACCGTTTAAAACTGTATTTGTCTTTTTCAGTTTACTACTCCCCAAGATATAGCAGCACGTCCATTAACCTGTAGTAGTATGTTGGACTTTTTGCAATGCCAAAGTTTTGTACCATAAATAAAAAGATTTGTACCCGTACCCTTTTTGAGTAATTAGCATATAAATTTATCCATTCCGTGTTGATAAATTTGTATTAATATAATTTTGAACTTTTTCAGTGCCAAGGTATTTTTTATCTGCCTTTCTTCGTATACTTGATTATTAATTTTATTAAATGAATTAATCAACTATTCATGTTTTCTATAATTATATTAACACACAAGAATTTTCCCACGGCTTCGCTCACATTTAAGTTGGGTAGATTAACTTTTTTCTATCGAATCATCTAAACCAGGGTTTTTCAAACTTTATGCACTTGAGCCTTACTTGAACATTAAAAGTAATTGTTAAACCTCACTTTCTTAGAATAAAAATAACTTTGATACGTTAAAATACAGAAATGAAGCACTTGTTATTTCAATGATTTCTATAATTTCTGATAATAACGTTGTAGGAGTTGTGAAATATTAAGAATAGTAAGGTTTTGGAAAATACCCATAAAATATCAGGTTTGTTTTAACATGACGTAAATACTATTTATGAAAAATATGTACTTGTAATTTGGAAGAATGAAATTTTTTCCTATCACAGAGATGGTTTATGTCAGATTCTGTTTTTATAACACACAAAGGAAGGCCTTTTTCTACTTCCAGTCGATTTCTGTAATTAAAATTATCGTACTTGTTGAGAAATTACTTCAGTCAATCAGATCTTTAGCAAGTCGAAGGAAGTGAACAATTGGTTCACAGATAAAACGATTCTGTGCCTCACCTGAAATCCCCTCGCGCATCACAGTTTGAGAAACCCTGATCTAAACTACCAAGGACACAATTTCAGTCCCGTGTTGGTTTTTTTTTATGTCTATGAAGCCGCATATTAAATACTACCTATAAGAAGGAACTAAAATATATTTTTTAAATATTTGCAGTCAGTACATAACATTTGCTCGCTTGTGCGGGTACATTGTTGTAATGAACACAAAAATAAATAGTTTAAATTTATTATATAATTAACAAGACTAAATAAAACTAGTTTACACGCAAAACTATTAAGTAACTGAAAAAATACCTGCATTTAGGGCCCAACTGCAAGAACGTTAACTATGGTTCTTTCAAGTGGAGGTATTGTTGTAATAAACATCAAAATAAATAGTTTAAATGTATTACTTTAAAAAAAGAATTAAATTGAAAGAATCACTCTAGTAATCACCTTACTATATCAAACAAATTGTTTTGTTAGTAATTGTTTATGTTAGTTTTATAAAGAAAATTCCCTCTCCTCCCCAATCATCATTTCTCTAATTCCCATTTAAACACTTATAGTTTTAAGACTTATTTCGTTATCTCTTAGTTGTAATTCTACCTGAAATCCAGACTTCAATTTTATACTACACCTAAAAGGTTTTTGATAACTTCTCCCCTCCCCCTTAATTTTATGGAGATCCATTTAAAAATGTTCAGACTCAATAGTTATTTGGAATTGTGCACTTACCGGCCTGCCAAATTTAAATTTTATACCACATTGCACTGAGGTGTAGTTGTTTCTATTAATTTTGTAGATTTAAAACCTCCCCATCCCCGAAGGCCCTTTTCCTAACTCACTTTGAGAAATTTAGAGTCTAATATTATTTTGGCTATCTGGAGTTTGATTTATATATATACACATACAAAGCGATGTGGCATTTTCACATAGCTCGCTAATTTGTATGAATATATGAGACATATCAATGTATTGATTATTTAAATGAAATAAATGCGTTAATAAAAGTTTTTATTCAAACACATGTAATTAAGTGTTAAGCTACCTTATTTCACTAAAGTTATCGAACATTAAATATAATATGGCTTCTGAAAGCAATAGGCTATACAAGCTAAGAGACAACTTTAAATATATTGTAATATAGTAAATATTTTCTACAAGCCTATAACCTAAATGATAGTTTAAATGTAAAATTACTACACAAAGTTCGTCATCCAAACAAATGTAATTAATTTTTAAACTACCTTTTTTTTATTATAGCTATCGAACTTTCTATATTATAATATTGTTTCTGAAACCGATATATAAGCTAATAGCCATCTTAAAATATATTGTAGTCTTGGAATAATGAAAACAACATGAGTGATATCTACATATTTTAATATATTAAAGATTGTATTCGTATTTTTACGATATTAACTTTAAAACTGAATTGTATATCTTTTGACGTGAATGTGTCTTCAGCCAAATGGGCTATAATACCTCACTATGGTCCAACAATATTACTTTTACTCGCCAGAAACACGTTTTTGCATAAGAACGTTTAAATAAACAGTTAAATCTGTCCCCTCGTTTGGTTATGTTTCCATACTACCACGTAATTTTGAGGGAATGATATTTCAAATTAATGTTTTGTGTACTCCATTCATCCTTTCACATTCATAGAAATACAGTAAGTTCAATTATGTTTCCATGTTGATACTAAATTTTGAAGGGGGATATTTTAAAGTAATGTTTTGTGTACCTCATCTATCTTTTCACATTATTTCGCTCTCTTTCTAATACTTTATCTCTCTCACATATCTTCTTTCATTTTGTCTTAGACTCTTTCCCTCTCTCACACAATTTCTCCATTCACACACACACACACTATTAAACAATCTTTCACACATTATATTTATCACACTCGCTCTTAAACTATCTTTAAACTCACTAACTTTTTCTCAAACTCTTTCTCTCTCTCAAAATCTTCCTCTTTCTCAAACTCTCTCTCTCAAAATAACCTTTTCCCTCAACCTCTTCCCTCTCTCAAATTCTCCCTCTCTCGATCTTTATCTCAATCAAACTACCTCTCTATGTCTCAAGCTATCTCAATCTCTCTTTCTATTAAACTCTTGGCCTCAATCTTTCTCTCTAACTCTCTTTCACTCAAACTTTATTTAACATTCTCTCTCTCTCTAACTTTATCTCTCAAAGTCTCTCTCACACACTCTTTCTTTCTTACACACATTCCCTCACACACTTTATCAGGCACTCTCCTTCACATACTATCTCATACACACACTCACACAACACACACCCACACTCTCTCTCCCTTTCTCTCTCACTTATAATAATCATCATTTATATATATATATATATATATATATATATAGCCATTATGATATTGATGTTCACTGGCAAAATTTATTTTATACGTCGCTATTATATACCTTTAATAATACAATCGGCCTAGCTAGATATATATATATACTGTACATGTAGAGTTAACATTGTTTTAGTTCAGTAACTTTAGGCAAAATCGGGCGTCACTTCAGAAAAATGCCAAGTGAGTGAGCTAAATATTGGTTCCCACTTTCATTTTTGCCTTTCTAAATAAGTTGTCAAAAGTTCCCGTCATTCGCTTATACGCATACAATTTCTTTCTTTCTTTAATGAGTAAATTTTATTTATCAACTTAAATTTCTAGTGATACATACACATAAAAAACAAACAAATTAAGAACGATTACTTTCACCAACCCCTAGGGGTTTTCCAAAGAAAAATTATAACGATAAAATAAAAGTTTTTTCCTTTCTTTGATATCCCCAAATAGGGCACAAATCACTTTCGGTGGGGAGTTTATAACCCCCACACACAACACATATAACCTGGTCGGGCTTTTACTACGTAGGTGCCCTTCACCGCAACACTGGGCGACCCACGCACTTCTCATAGATCTCGACCTTAAGGCCGGCATCGCCCGCTATCTGGCCTCCCCTCCCAGTCTCACACGATTAAAAGGGGGGTCACGACTCCCCAGATTCGACTCCGAGGTCACCTGCCAACGTCGACGAAGGGGTTCACGACGCCGTCCCTTATTCGGCTGTAGGGATAGCCAGGAGCGTTGTAATCGCCGATGCCCCTGACGATATTGTTGGAGCTGGCCTGCGCCCGACTGAAAAACCTCTCCGCCAGCCCGCGGATACGGCTGTCCAAGGATGGGAGGCCTGACATGGTCAGGAGAACGCGGTTTGGTACGCGGGGCGGAGCCCCGAGGATCAGACGAAGGAACCGGTGGTATACAGAACGGATATGGCTGTATCTGTATCTACGGAGATAGGAAAATACGGGAGCGGAATAGAGCAGGATGGACATCACACAGAGCAGAAAAAGTCTGATCTTGTGGCCGTATTCCAGCGGACTTGCTGGGCGCAAAAGAGGAGCCAGCTACGAATACAGTTTTACCGCACTTAAAAGGTGCTGAAAATGGTGTTCTTTATTGTTTTTTCGCTAATATCTTCGTTCCTATTAATTTTATTATCATGAGATATACTAACAAAAATATAAGATCGGAAATATATGTATTTAAAAAAAGGTGGTTTTGTTTGTAGAATTAATACTATAGGTTTGTTGGGATATAGCTGCATGTAGGAAACATGTCAATGTGTTTAGAACTATTGTAACTATCTCGCATCAGTTGTGCTATCTATATTAAGATGGGGTGACCTGGTGGTCTAGGGGTAAGGTGTCAGGCTTCTATGCTGGCGGCCGGGGATCGATCCTCAGTCCCGGCAAAGATTTATCTGATTACCAAACCCTTCCTTCACCTCTGACAAGACATCTTGTGAATGTGAGGAATGCCAGGTCCCCACCGTGGTTCGGATTCCACGTTAAATTGTAGGTCCTTTATTTCATCTCACAATCACCCTACCATTACATATTAGCGTAAGTGCGTATAACCCGAACGGGTAGTAAGACGCGGTGCTAATAATAATAATAATAATAATAATATATTAAGATGAAACAACTTGAATTACGTTTTACTTTCCGAAGATAACCGAAGGTTTTCAATTTACATTTTAGGCCAAATTACTTTTAGGCCAAATGACTTTAGGTTTAATTCTAGGCTAAATGACTTTAGGCCAACTGCCGCGTCCTCGGTTGCCACTCTAAGCTCTTTGAAATGTCCTTCACTTGTATTTTTTTTTTAATTAGATGCTCTTAGAAGCTATCGTTTGAAATGTGTCTTTCACCAACACATTTTCCTAAATTGATTGCCTTTAATAGCTGATTGGATGTGTCCTCACTTGTTTTTTTATTTTTTTCTTAAATTATATGCATATAGAAGCTAATTGAAGTGTCCCCCTAGGGGTATTTATTTCAAAAATTTGATGCCTCTAGAAATTATTTAGAGTAATATTCACCTAGAGAAGTGCCGCCTCGTTCCGCTTCACAAAGCTTTGTGTGTGTGTGTTGATTGCCCGCGCTTTGCCGCTTGCAGTCCGCTCTGCTCGTAATCACGTCGACCGCCTCGCTGGCTGTGTGCACTTACCCTCATAACCTCGGCTGGGACGCGTCTCAACGCTCCCAATCTTCCTACTATTCGTCACAAAGTTTAACTTTAACCCCGAAAATTCTCTCCTTCTCCTTAACTTTCCGTTGTCCTGGTGACCACACACAGGTAAGAGATCAATGCGTATATAATTATTTAGATGCAACACAGGTTCTTAGACTTTTTTTTATCCGTGACTTATTTTCATAAGTCGAAATTACCTCATGCAGTAAGTTAATGGTCAAGTCAACTAAATTTTTTTTTAAATCTAGTGCCGTACCAGAACGGGTACGGAGTAGGACGCGGTGTTAAAAAAAAATTATGTCGTTTTAGAGTAGTTTTAGATCAAATGAAAAAATGAAAAATGAACTTATTTATTGGATTCATGGAGCTACATTTAGTTGTATTAATTATTTGTCTATAATTTACAAACTTTATGTACTATGCAGATAACAAATGGAAGCCATTATATTGTCATTCCTCACTCCCTTGAGGCGCTTCTTGCCAGGATGGAGGCGGAGGGGAAAGTTTGAGGAGTGATAAGATAATAGAACCAAAACTGGTTTTTGTTATGTTTTATTATTACAAATAACTAAAAAGAGTATTTGAAAAAAGAATATACTAATGAGATGGTAGTCTGTCTATAATAAGAAATAAGTTTGAAGTGATACCGCCGCGTCAGCAGCCTGCGATAGTGTAAATAGGTCCTGGGTCGATTCCCGGGTGGTTAGCTTGTACTTGCTCATTCCCGTTCACGCATCCGTATGGTAGTTTCGTTAATAGGTTTCTACGTAAGTCTGTAAACTATAGACCTGATATGGTCTAGGTCCTCTGAGCTAATTCGTTAGATCTGACCTCTACCACCAAATTATAACACGTAAAAACATCGAATTTATAGGCCTACTAATGAGTCCCTTCGGTTAAGTCACACTCATCTCTATGGCACTCAATAAATCCCGTTAGTTAATCAAAAGTCTTTTATATTTAATCATCAGGAGGGGGCCTATTTATTACCCCTTAGTAGTTTAGAGTCCGACCAATAAACAGTAGTTACGTATTTTTGATGTTATAACTTGATTGATTAAACACGTGTGGCAACAGATTACTTGGCATTGAGTAATAAAACACATTGGTTCGATTGTGAGAAATCATTGTTATTAATTTGGTATGTTGCTGACAGTGGAGGATCTACTTCGTCAATATTTACATGATTTACATAATGAGTTGAAGAGTTGAGTCCTCAGCAAATATTTCTAGGACGGTTACAATATTATTTTATTTAATTTAATTAAAATTGTTCGTATAACCATGCCGGACGATGCTTATTTCTGCAATAAACCAAAATAATATAAAATCAAATTGTCTAGGCTATTGTAATATCAATAGTTCATTAGTAAATATTTAATTTACTCACATTTATCAATGTTTGCTACAATCCCAAAAGCATTTTCGCGATCCACGGAGGGGTCGCGACTTCCAGTTTGAGAACCTGTTATATAAGTATAGTAATTGGGAACAAGATTTGAAAAAAAAGGAAAATCTACCCCTAAATAGTTTTGCTTCAGAAAAATATATTATTTTGATAATCATATGACAGACTCTTCATATATACATTTTAAACGACTTTGCTATAACCAATTTTCTGATTTAAATTTTCAAAAATAAAAAATTAACAAACTTGCCTCAAATATTATTTTAGAAAAACTAAAATGCATATATATTTATAGTTAAAACATTCGCCAGGGACCCATTTTGAACAAATTCATTAAATCCATTTTTGGCCAATTTAAAATTTAAAATATCAGATATCAGTATACTACCCTTAATTTTAAATAAATTAAAATCAAAATTTCGCCCCGAGCTATGACTATACAATACATATTATAAAGTTTTAACGAAATCGATTAAACCGTTTTAGCTGTAATCTTGGTTACATACAGCTATATTACTGGATAGACAGACAGACATAATATATTATTGTAAGATCCACATTATTGAGTTCGGGGCACGTAAAACTTTAAGATTTATCATACTACGAGAAAGTAAAAAAATAGAGAAAATTAATTTAGAAACGGGTATTTTAATAGAAAAACAATTTCTTGCTCATGACAAATTCGATAATTCGATGTGATGATTGTATAACCAAACTTTGAAACAGTTATGTTCCGGTTTAAAAATACTGGTGCATTTATTTTTTACGGCTAATCATCCATATGATCATCATACTCGGTCTGCGTCAAACTGAAGGATGTCGACATAATTATACTCAACGTTGGCACGCGGCTTGTTGACCATAGTTTTAAAACTAACAGAGAGGGTAAGAAAGATGTTCATTGAATAGAAAAGATACATGTTTTAATGGGGTTTCTACACATAGGCCTACTCAACATCAAAATAACAACTTCGAAGAAAATTTTAATGAACTCAAAATTTGTTTGTGTATCAACATGAGTAATTTAATCCAGCCAATCGTATTCATTGTAACAATGCACTATACGTTTTAATTTAACAGTATTGTTTTTATTTGTAAAATATGTTATTGTATTGTTACAATTGTAATTAATAAAATATTTGGTCCAGTCCAAAAGGGATAAATATACTGAGGATTGGAGAAAAATTACATAATAATGAGCTACAAGTCCCATACTCGTCAAGAAACATTGTTAGGAGAGTCAAATCTCGTATATTACGGTGGGCAGGACATGCAGCGTGAATGGGAGATCTTAGAAACTTTGTCACGGTACTGACTGGCATCTCAATGGGAAGATACAATTGGGAAGACGTAAACGGGAGGATAGCATCAAAATGGACCCGAAAGAGATAGGGTCTAATGAGGTGGACTGGATAGAATTAGCTCAAGATAGGGCTAGGTGGCGTTCTTCTGTAAGTGCGCTTCCGAGTTCCTAGGGTGGTATGCAAGAACGTATAGTGAAAGCTTATTGGACCGAGTGGGTGGTCCCGAACACACTATCGCTCCACCTTTTGACCTATGATGACACAAGCAAAACCATGATGGTGTCAACAAAGCATCCACTTAGTCAAGTTCTTGCATACGTCCCCTAATGCCATAGACTAAGTAAGTTAGTAATAAAAATATGTCACAAATAAAATCATAGTTTTAATATCTACTAGTCATTGTTTCTGTTATTGGACGAAATTTAACCCTATTTAATGTTATTCAATTTTGATTTTAATTGGAGACCCACTACCTTGTGTAACATGTCATAGACTATATAACAGCTTATGGTAGAACATTGACGCTTGAAGTCAACGTCCAAGGCCTGTTTCTAGTCTCTTGGCTGCCATTTTAAAACTATGTAGATTTTAAGTTTAACATCTTAGCTATATTAAAATAATTACAACATTAGTGAATAATTTAATGACCAAATCAAAATGATAGCAGAGTATGTTAAAACAAAGCTTTGCGATACAAAGAAACTTGGCATATTTCTCCATACCTGCATCTATAGGTACAACGTGGATTAGGGTGTCAATCTGATCTGTTTTGACTTGTTGGGCATCGTAATATCGGGGTTCGACTCACAGCCGGCAGTTAAATAAGTGGGCGCACACAAGTTTAGTTAATTGAGGGTTGTTAAAATGAGTTTTGTGTTACAGTCATATTTGGTTACTAAAATGTCATTACTTGCATGCCAAATTACTCAATAGTAATTTATTACGAACTATTTCCTCAATGTTCTGTTTTAGTGAGGTAGCTGTATGTAGTTCCGGCATCGCATTGTCTGGGGCATCAAGTTGTGGAGTATGGGATGTGTCTGTACACCGTACATTGATTGTGAGTTGAGCGTAAAGCTACCAGTGTAAATATGTTGCTAAAATAAGCCAAAATGTCAATATGTGCGTACCCAGCAATGATAAAATTAGAAACAGATAGTCACATCATCTTTAACCTTCACTATTAACAAAAGCGTAGCTAATATTAAGAAAAAGGCACCAACTATCGTCCAGTTTCCAATATCGTCTACTGAGGTTTAGACTCTGTCACGTGTTGAACTTTATCACTGACGATGGTAGATGGTTCCTTTAGTATATTTATCCATCTTGTGAGTCAGTCTGATATTGTTGTTTTTAGAACAAGTTGTACTATCAATCAGAGAAATATATGAAGCTAGAGTTTTTGGATGAATGTAATAAATAATCTTTTTATCACGAATAAAGATAAGTCAATATTTCTAATTATTTACAAAAAAAAAACCTTTTAGCATTTATAGTAGCTATTTCATACTTACATTCATGCATTGTTTAATAATAACAACTTCGAAAAGGGGCACAGTTTTTAATGTAAGCTAGGTCACAATTTTCGTCCACCGATATCCTCCAAAGGACGCAATTTGTAACCACAGTTATTAATAGATTAGTTTTAAATTCTGGCCGTTTTATTTTAGATGGTGTCAAAAGGCAACATAAAACGTAAGGATAAGTTGTTTTTTATTTGTTAGGTAAATCGGCATTAACTACGTTCCTACAATTATAAACTACTCCACAACTTATTTTGGTTCATCTCGTGCTGGATCTGTTTCTCCGTACAAAAATAAATTGCAGCAGGACATTCAAATAAAATATAAAGTCAGACCAATGACACAAAATAGGTTAAACGTCAACAAAGCGCAAGGCCGAAAAACAGCTCGTAATAGAATAGCCTCTCTAGCATCTGATTATTTTACAGAGGAAGAGAATGAAGAAGTGTTGGTCACCATTGATGATAATGTTAGTTGAAGTGAAGACGAAGGTTAGTACTCAAACCGTATGGATCTCTTTACAAGGGACAAAGGTGGTGAAAATATTATATCCCTAAAGTGTAAAAACAATTAAAAACATAATCATGTGGTTTGATTTATTGAACGAGTGAAGCTATAGCTATATTTCTTCGTTTTAACTCCGCCTATTTGAATTTGTCTGTCTATCTGTAGTGGATATGTCTCACGATAAATGTTGAACGCGTTAACCGATAACTTGGCACATTTGTTCTTGTTACTGTACCTTTATACAGAACAAGATCGTTGGGGAAGAAACTCGAATAAACTGTTGGGGATAAATCAACCCTTATATGCATAATAACATGACTTCAAGCATTAATTATTTGGTATATATATAAATATATTAAAATATTACTTCAATTTTACAATGAAAAGTTATTTTGTATCTCAAATAGTTACGGAAATATTATCTAAATTGTATGTCGAAATTGAAATTGGAATAGTAAGGCACTTTCAAAGAAATTTTCATGGGTAAATTATAGTTTCCATTTGGATTATAGTGTTAAATGGTGTTTAGAAACCAAGTTTAATCAAAATTATTAGAGTAGATTTTGAGAAAATAGTTTTTTCTCTTTCTGTCCCTAAGTAAACCACCATTATTTCTAGGTTTGCGTATATAATTCCAAAAATGCCTCGATGAAATTTTGAAAACCTTATATACCAAGTTTCAGCCCGATCGTTAGATTGGTTTCGTCTCTAGGCCAAGATAACAGGCAAACGGCATGGAAAACCCTCTTTTTGAGTTCAGGGCTCATGGAACGTCAACATTGATAAAAATCTTGAGTTAGAATTTTTTGACGACCATATTACTTCTCTCTCTGAGGGACCGAGAGAAATTAAAAATGGTATGGTTTATATTTGATTTAAATATATGACTTAATTGAAGAGTTGGATTAGTTTAGTATTATTATTATTATTATTATTATCAGCACCGCATCTTACTACCCATTCGGGTTGTACGCACTTACGCTAATGTGTAATGGTAGGGTGATTGTGTGATGAAATGAAGGACCTACAGTTTAACGTGAAATCCGAACCACGGTGGAGGCCTGGCATTCCCCACATTCACAAGATGTCTTGTCAGAGGTGAAGGAAGGGTTTGGTAATCAGATAAATCTTTGCCACGACCGAGGATTGAACCCCGGCCGCCCGCACATAAGTCTGACACCTTACCCCTAGACCGCCAGGTCAGCTTAGTTTAGTAGGTTTAACTTATTTCATTACGAATTTATTGATTAAAGTTAATTTTTTGCCTAAGCCATAAGGTCTTTCGTGCCTGAATAGCTGTCTTATAAATATTGCTTAAGTAATAGCCCACCCTCCTCCCCCTGTTCCTCCCCAAATGCTCCACCCTCCCCCTCCACTCTAATATACCTCTTGACAGCAGTTAAAAACGCAACGTTGCCAATCATAACAACAAGTCAAACTTTAAAAAAGATGACATATTTATTTAATAAGTTAACTTTTTAAAGTTGAAAATAGTTAGTGACGCACAGGTGAAAGCCTTTTGTGTGTTGGAACCTCAAATTCTTTCTCTTGTTGTAGCATTCTGATGGACACTAGGTTGCCTCCTGGTGGCGAGAATGCGTACAATTTTTCAACGACGAAATTTGGAAGAAAATTGAAAAATATAGGGATAACGCGATAGCCGCTCTTAGCAGACGTAGGGTTCTGGCTAAACTTGGTATGCGGGGCCCCCAGGTATCTGTCTCACCCCCATTTCCTCCCAAATAATAAATAACTTGGTTTTTGTTTAAGTTATTACAGTAGTTCGCCCCTATTTACCAATTTCCAGCCTTATAAGATATCAGTAAATACCCTTAAAAGTAAATACATGCTGTAATAAATTTTTTTACAAGTATGAGGGCTGCTTTCTCCCAAACCTTGGTTCGTTTTTCTTCTCCAATGAACTTGATCTGTATAGAGATACAAAGAACAACCATTTCAAGTTTTAATTAGATCGGTTTATGTTTTCAAAAGTTATCGGGGGACATAACCACCACAGACAGACGAACGCAATCCGGTGGAGTTAAAACTAAGAACTCTCTCCACTCGATCAATAAATCAAACCACCTAACTATTTTTTTATTTGTTTTTACACCCTGACAATATTTGCTAGATCGCCTATACAGGAAAGCTATAATTTCCCACCCCAACTTGTTTCCCCCCACCCCCTCTGTCACCTAAGCAAGAGAGGAGCCGCCCAAATCACGGGGACCAATGTGGCCGCTCAATTTGGGTCACCCTGGGTAACAGTACAATTTGGTATATATTGCATGTCCTTATATATAGCCTAGTTGCTGAGCTACACATATTTGAAAGTTTTTAATTATTTTTTAAACATGTATCCCGGTTACCCATAACAGTTTATTTATTTATCAAAAGTTTAACATATTTCGTAAATTCGAAAGGATTTCTCTCTTGGCAAATAATAATCTAGCTAAAATAAGAGAGTGAGCGTGACCAGAGAAAGTCCTTGTGTCCTTCCTAGCTCTCTACTGCAATTCAAACATTCATTACTTTTTAACCGATGGGTGTCTAAACTTCAAACAGAGTTCTGTTATGAGATAATTTTAAGAGTTCGTCAATAATAATATATAACACGATGACCTACCATAAAGGTGTAGACATTCACTGCTCAAATTCGAAACTAATATCATGGACTCAACACTATTATCACGTAATACTATCCACACTTGATGGACAAACATTTGTCCCTGCATGATTAGCCCGCAGAGAAAACAAAGAGAAGTATTTAAACAATTGGAAAAATGATTTGTTAAAAAGTTCCATTCACTTGAAAATAAGCTAGTCTCTAAAAAGTATTATAGGTTGGGTATCACCTCTGTGGTGTAATGGTCAGTACACCTGACTACGAGCTTATGGGTCCCGGGTTCGATTCCTGGCTGGTACCTTGGGTATGTTTCCTTTAAGGGGTCACTAGGGTTAAGATAAACGGTTAAGTTAGGTTAAAACTCAAACCAGCTCCACAACTTCATAATCACTATCATCACATCAACTCATTGCGGGTAAGGCGTGTATAAAACCTCCATAAGAGTACCCTGGGCACGCTATGTGCCACCAGAGAGGCTAATAGTCTACACATGAGGTGACCGAGCCTGGATGTTAAAGTTCCTCCCGGTCAAATGTGCCGTGCCATACGATAAAAAAAAAAATATAGGTTGGGTGAGCTCTGAGCTTCTCCTGTAGTACTTTTTTCTATTACTATAAACTACTAAAGATGTCTTCAAAGAGCTACAAAAACAACAGAGTCCTGAAACACTAAGACACTCCACATTAACTCTAAGCTTGGGTGACAGTGAAACACAGGTACGACATGTATCGACGAAATCCTTAAACAAGTAGTCTTGTAAAAGAACCTTCGATGGGGTCCTAAACTGCTGATACATACCATGGTAGCCTTGTGTGAACAACCAAAGATACTTTCACACATTGACCAACACGCCATTTGCAGATGTTTATAAAGCACACTATTGCTATGGCCTTTAATCTTTGACCCTAGTTTCACAAATAGACACCATTATACAGAGATACCTGAAGACTCATAAATATACAGTCAATTTAATTTGCCTTCCTCGCGTGTACAAATACATATACCCATTTACTGTATATGAACACATTCTCATTGCATTCAGCTAATGTACATCCATAAACACACAACCCCAAGGTAGACATAATTAATTAAATATTAAAACACACAAACCCGATCATAAAAAAAAAGTTATGTTCTATTGCATTAGTATTTTCCTTATCCCCTTTGCCCACGTGCTAGGCTCACAATTTGAACGATACCTATTGAAGGCAGCTCGCTATCCCCAATTGTTCGCTTATAAATAAAATAACACGACCCCATTCCCATTCCCATTCAACTACCACCACCCTCTCCCAGCACCCTCGTTTGTTGAATAAATGCTCGTCTTACCTTCTTTAATTTGCCCAGTTATTAATATACCGGACCTTTTACTGTAGAAAAGAGTCCATCTAATAGTAGTTCCCTTGGTTTATTTCACTACGTCTCACTAACTGTCTGCAGGGGCGTAGAGGATCTGGAATATGGAGTAAATATGTTCACCTTTATGTCAACATGGCCCCATCCCCTTCCTCGGTAGGGGAACTATTAATAAACTCTATCATAAATAGAATGAGTAAAATATAATTGATAATTATATCGTAAAAATGATTTGCGTGAGTATTAATTAGTTAGACTTAGCTAGTGTAGCTTCATTGAAGAGAATAACAAACCAACACTTCCAATACCCATTACACTCTAGACTATCACTGAACGGCTTAGTCTTAGTTTTTTCCCCTCTTTTTCTTAACATGATTTTTGTAACACCCCTGCCCATAAGGCCTATCCATATTCTAGCCACATGAACGAATGAATGAATGAATGATGATGATGGTTATGATGATAGTAATAATAATAATAATAATAATAATAATAATAATAATAATAATAATAATACCGTGCCCGGGCTACATCAACTTGTAGCTCAGGTTTCGGAAACATTAGTCAGTACTAATGTACCGTTGTCTAGGGAACGCTCAAACGTACTAATCGTACATCCTTTTCGTGGAGGCTCTTTCCATGTCCCGATGAGTTGAGGTGATGATAGTGAATACTCATAACATCTTGAAGATAAGAAAAAAAGTGCAATATCGACCACACATGGGAGAAACTACTAGCCGATATTTGAACCTTGACCGATTAATCAGAGGAAATTCAGTGCGTTGCTAGTCCAAAACAAAATGTAAAAATATAATACATATTTATATATGATTATGTATTTTTATATATATATATTTACACAAACATAAAAATTTACTTCTTTTAAGCCATTTCAAAAATAAATTTGTGTGTAAGAGTAAATTAATACATTTCGCTATTATGAGCCCTTAGAAAATGCTTACAATGTTTTTTTACGGAAAACAGTCGTCATAGTTACTATGATAATATTTTACTGTAATACTAGTGTTATTTTATAGGTATTGCTACTATTGATCAAAATTAATATATGCAGACCACATAACTTGACGTATGCATATTGATAAATATATATAGTAGCCCTTCTAGTTGTCAGATTTCTTTCTATGCCAATTTGACTACTTTTGCTTAATTTGGAAAGCCTCCTTCACTGAGGTCACCTATGGGGAACTGATTTCATTCCACGGTAACAGTAACAATAGTTATTACTATTATTATTATTATTATTATTATTAGCGCCGCGTCTTACTACCCGTTCGGGTTATACGCACTTACGCTAATGTGTAATGGTAGGGTCCTGGCATTCCCCACATTCACAAGATGTCTTGTCAGAGGTGAAGGAAGGGTTTGGTAATCAGATAAATCTTTGCCTGTACCGAGGAGTGAACCCCGGCCGCCAGCACAGAAGTCTGACACCTTACCCCTAGACCACCAGGTCACCAATGTAACAATAGTAGTAATAATAACAACCCTGAGTTCAACACTAGTTGAACTCAGCGTTATTCACACCAAAGTATATCTCTGTTAACTTGAAAACAGTCGTAGTCGGTGGTGGCGGAACTTGATTTATATGAGGGTGAGTAGCAAACACAAAGGATTTTGAGGAGCTTGGTCCAGCAAGCCAAATAGCCAAAGGAGAGTCCACCACTGCACTTCCTCCAGCAAATGTCTACAAATTGTATGTCCCTGGAAGCTATTTAGAGAAGCTATTTGGAGTGATCCAACATCAGAATTTTTTTGAAATTTGAATGCCTCTAGAAGTTATTTATAGTGTTACTTGCCTTTAATTTTTTTTATAAAGTTAGATACCTCAAGAAGGTGTTTTGAGAGGTCCTCCCCAACAAAGGTTTGAAATTTGTATGCCTCTAGAAGCCGTTTAGACTTATCTTTACCAATATTTTGTTGATAAGAAGCTATTTGAAGTTGCTCTTTTTCTGTAAGCTTTTGAAAATTTGAGGTTTCTAGAAACTATTTGCGATAGTTCGTCCTGGAAAATGTTTAAAATAATAAGCTTTTTGGGTCTTAATGTGAAGCCATATTTCAGCTTATATTTAAGGAGAGTTAAATACATTTTTATGGGTGTAACCTTAATCCAGGGGGGTCAATGCCCCCACCTTGTTCTCCAATTCCACTACTACTGGCCGTGATGCCACGATCATGGTTATAATCAAGTCTAATTGTATATCACAGTGGTTCCTTAGCTATTAGCTTAAATACAATCAAGAGAACACCGCGAAGCACAAGTGGAGGTTTAATTACAATTTGGACTCTTTATTTATGCTCATTTAAAATATCTCAAATAAACTGTATTGGCAATGCGTTGTAATCACGAGTTTCACGAGTGACTGGTGAGTGGTGTTTAGAGACACGGAGGGTCAAGGACGTACCAAGGAAGGCTAGTGGGTCACCCCTTCCCTCATACAAACTCATCTGACCTCGAATATCTGGAGAATTGAAGGAGGGATAGTAAGCCTAGCCCATCTACACCCGTCCTCCTAATGTGTGTCACAACGTGTTCATCCCACCTACAACGTCTCGTTGCCGCCAGTGTGTCATGACGTCATGTTGACTTTCCTGTCATAGGCGTAGCATAGCCGTCATATTGCTGCATGACGTCATGTTGACTTTCCTGTCATAGACATATCATAGCCGCCCCACTGCTGCATGACATCATGTTGACGTTCGGTTCGTTCTGTATTTTACATATACCCTGATTTTGGTTGGAAGAACAGTAGAGAACATCAAAATATATTTCTTTGTGGCCAACATCGATAACATTTTCTTATATTATTTGATAGGTATTGATAATATCTATCAAAAGTAACATCTGTAGATGACATGACTTTATGTATGAATATATTAACATTGTTTTAGTAACTTTAGTAACTAACTTCTACTGTTATTCCTACCAAAATCATACTTTATCATATCCGCTGAGTGCTGCATATCACCGGGCTCACTTTCCTGTCGTAGACGTAGCATATCCATCTGAATGCTGCACGGCATCATGTTGATTTTTCTGTCATAGACGTGATATAGTCTTCCCACTGCTGCATGATGTATTGTTGACTTTCCTGTAGCATAACTTTCCCTGAATGACACGTTGACCTTAATTTTTTATTCATTACGCTGATCTATGTATCACGACAACTTTATTTCCATATCTATATCATCACACTGATGCATAAAGTGATGCTGATTTTCGTGCATATACTGATGATAGTTGTCATAGCCCTCATAGCTTCCTTTGTTACATAAAATCGTCTTGACTTTCCTGTTATAGACGTCGCTGCTTAAAACCATGCTAACTATTATGTCATTGGCATAGCAACGTAATATTGAGTTAATAGGATATGTGCAATGCTGCAGACCATTGTGCTGACTTTCCTCTCATTAACATATAAAGATAATGCCATTCTGGCTTTCCTGCCACATACGTAAATAGTTACTCCCCTTATGCATGACGTCATGCTGACTTTCCTGCCATAAACTCAGATATATTATAGATATATGTCGTCACTAGGACTTTCCCTGACGTAGCATAGCTATTACACCAATGCAAACCACGTAATGCTGACTTTTCTACAATAGACGTATCAGAGAAATCTAATGATTGGATAACTCTATGCTTACTTTCCTGACATAGACGTAGAATATCTATATCACTAGTAATCAATCATTATTTTCCTAATTTCCAATCTAAAATCGTTATTGCTAGTTAAAATTATTGCTTCTAAATATTTAAACTCATTAATCATGTCAAATTATATGTTGTTCGCAGTAATCTCTAAATTATTGTCTTCAATCTGTGTTCTGTCTAGGTTCATACGCTTAGTCTTTTCAGCGTTCACTTCTAAACCTATTTCCTTATTAACCTCTAGTAAAAAGTCTGCATTTCTTGCAACAGCTTCCTTATTATTGCCCAAATAAGCTAAATCATCTTCGTCTATAAGTAGATGCATTCTACGGTTTAAATGTAGGCATCAGCACTTATATTAAATACTATTATAATATTTCATAACTAAAATAAATAAAAAGGTAAAAAATTAAAATATATCCTTGAAAATAATCGAATTAACAATAATAAAATATCTACGTTGATTCAAAGTATTTAAAAAAAATGTTTGGACTGAGTTTAATACTGTTCATAGTGTTCTTGGTGTGTGATGGATAAGAATAGCGTCAAACAGTCTTATTCATGTTTTAAGATGTGTGTGAAAAGTTTGGCACACAATATATTTATTAGATAATGTTCTATGTTTGAAACGCGTATGATAGAAATGGCCAACAATACTGATTTAAGTGGTGATCTAAATTTGAAATGTGTATGAAAGGAATGGCTCACAATACCGATCAAATAAGGGTTTAGGTTTGAAACGTACATGATAGGAATGTATCAGAATATCTTAATCAACTAATAGTCAAGGTTTGTAATATGTATAGTGTTTTCTGGTGTTTTTAATAATGAATTTATTTTATTTGGGACGTATAATTTGTGCTTTACCCATTAATAAATTCTTATTATAAAAACAACATCATTGACAACCTTCTCTAATATTGTTTTTGCTAAAAAAAATCTAGAATCTGTATTGTCGTTTCAATTATTTACCAATGAAAATCAATAAATACAGTAAAGGTTATTATAACAATAAAAATATTAAGAAAATCCCCAAATAGACTAATAAGAAAAAGATTACATTTCATTTTCCGTCGTATACAAATGGTAACTTCCTAATTAAATTCTTGTCGACTGATACAACTTGAATGGAATTTACAAGTGAGTAAAAACTCTAGTGAATTAGCACTTTTATTTAATTTAGTAAGTTAATATTTTTCGTGTGTAGTGAGTAGTTGGTTTGGTTTATTATTTCTAACGTGCACACTCACTTTAATAACCAACTTTTTCAATCACTGAGTCCCTATATTTTTATGTATTCATACATATACCTTAACAGCACTGATAGTACAAACACATTTGACATGTTAGAATAAAATGAATTAAAATATAATAGACTTTATATTTTTATCTCATAGAAAAATACATACAAGAAACAACATATTTTTATTTTCTTTATTAACAAATATATAAAATGATCACATATTTATTATAAATATTTTTTTGTTGTAAAATGTATCTGTTTATTTAGTGTCAATTTATTCAAAAATTTGCGTATTTTTACGATGTGCTTATTTCAGAATTTGACTTACCATTTGGTATATTTCAAAAGCTGCCTTTTCCATGTTTAGAATTCTTCTACGTTTTCTCTAGCGTAGATCTTGTTGGTAAAATAATTTTAGAAAGACTCCTCATTAGAGTAATGTTAGGAGAATTATCCTTCCAGGTTTTGTATTAAACTGTAAACGTTTTAAAAAATTTGCAATAATGCAGAAGACAGGTCTTAGAACTTTAGGATCCATTTAACTAGGTATGGAACATGAATTAAATATATCCCGGCATAACGCTACGAAACAGTTCTCTAGAAATAAAATGTGAATTAAATATATTCAAGCATAGCGACACTAAACATTTCTTTAGGTACAGGAGTGGTCTTTGGCATTAGAGTAATTGTTATTATCTTTGACTTCTACACAAGTATTTTGTGTAGGATGATTTCAAAAGCTAACTATATCAAAAATAGACCCCCAGACTCCAGTACAGTAACGGTTACCCATTTAGAGGCATTTACGCTCATGTAAGAAATTAGTAAAGGCCTAGATTCATGTTTTAAGTACATTTAATTTTGACGTAATTATGATCATAAAGCTGATATGGTCTCCGGATTAAAAATATTGTCCCCACAAGCCACCTTGAGAAATATCCCACAGCGTAACTAGGGAGTATTGACAATATATAATCATATTTAGTTATCCATGTTGTCTCTGCTACAGCTAAATAGCCTACTTCATTTCAATAATTGAAGTATGTCTTCAATTATTTCTTATCAAATATTTCAAATTTTGCTAAGCAAGGTACACAGGACGCAGTTTATTGTACAAGATAAATGTGCACGATGATGTGGCCACAAGACTGCGAGGTGGGAATACCTAATATTGTTCAGGATTTGCTTTGCACAACTCATCGTATGCGAGATATTCTACTTTATAGGATATAGATGTTCTATATCAGCAATTTTTACTTTATGACTTTTGAGCTGTTAACATAGATAGCCCTGTCTGCCACACACTTACTTTTTCTATAGAGTATTTAAATTTTTTAACAGCCAAATAATTAATTAAAACTAATATAAATAGAAACAATAGGGTATTGAAACTCAAATACACAGGGTTTTGATTGTTTTAAAAGAATAAATACCATTAGTAAATGCTTTTTTATTCATATTTATAATACACTTTAGAGAGGATTAAGTAAATATTTATAGTAAATACTATTTAAAAATTTTGGTCAATACAAAAGGGCAAATATACATAGTATTGTTAAAATATTATGTGCAATCATAAGTGCATTGTGAACAGTTTTTGTAAAACTTTTGTGCAATAAATGTGGCCAAGTTATTGTACAAAAGGGCCGAGTGTATCGAGATTTAAAAATATTTTTAAAAAATAGTTGAAAAAAATCATTATTTTCTTTCGTTTTGTTTACGCACACGCAATTTTGTTTTACGTTTTATGAACTCTTTTAGGTGAAATAAACTTGTACACATTTGAAACGACTAGATTTTTATAACCAGTTCGAATGATTAAAAATTCATATTTAAATTTTAATATTTGTTGTAGGTAAAGAGAAAACTTCAATTATGAAGGCATTTAGAAGTATTTATTAGCGTCAATATCACATGGGTAAATGTAATCTTTAGATGTTGGATATATGGTCAGTTTTATGCTATCTCATCATCTGGAAATTGTGAACAATATTTCTCTTCTTATTTAACTCTCTTCATTTTGCACCGTGATGGTAGATTTCTTTTGTCAATTATTATCACCTTGAGCTGCCTAACATTAAACTATTTATATTAAGTATGACCCTCACAAATTAGAAAGTAATAAGATTGGAAGGTTCTGTATTGCTGTAATCGTTCTTGCTCTCATTTCTCATCTTCTACTTAGAACAAGAAGTCGCCATATCATAACTAGAGCATTTGTGGTAATAACCGAATGCCAGTGGCGGCTCGTAGCATCGTGAGAAGGGATAAGCTGGTTGTCTAGTGGAAGGCGAGAGTTGGGGTTTATTCAGATCATGGACAATCTAAAATTGACTATAAATTATTTAATTTAAGAAAAACAATCATTAAGAAATGACCTGTATCAAATATTTTAATCGTTGTCAAAAACCATCTGATTTGCTCCCAGATGGGATTCAACCAGGCCCTCGACCACTATAATTGGTTATAAAATATAATTACATTCATCACTGTTTCCAGCTTGTGGTCTAGCTCAGTTTTTTTATTCAAGTCCCCTACCGGCTTGCTAGGCCTGGCGTAGCTTCATATGCCTTATAATATAACTTAAGACTAATTGTAAGACAGTCACAACATCCAGTCCTCAGCCATTTATTCATCGCTGAGAAAGGTTAAACCCACATTTCACCAATGATAAATTGTTCGGCTATTCCGGGAAGCGAACACGGGAGCCTTAGCTCAGTAGACACACGAGCGTATGAAAGTAGGAAATTCGTGTTTATTATGTTTGACTTATTTAGTATCGCCTTATCCAATAGTATCACACTTTTACTGATAATTACAGTAATACTACTTCCAAACAACTACCATCACATTGAAAGTCACAGCATGACATGAACAGTATCAACTCAGGTAGGAATACTCCCCTTGGGGCCGCACACACACACACACACACACACACACACACACACACACACACACACAATTATACACATATATTATATATATTTTACTCCTCATGTTTCTTGTTTCCTTCCTCTGTTTCCGCTTCGTCCTTCTTTCCTTTGTACTTTTTGTATTTTTAAGGTCCTGGCGACCCTTCATGTGCCACGGGGTGGTTTTTTTAAATATATTTTCCCACCCCTAACCCAACGACGGTATTAATCAGCCCGCCAGGGCACCATATCTTGTCTACTTGTGCTATGTTAAATGTTTCAATGTAGTGTATGTTTTCGAGAGCCCCTCGGGGCTGGTGTTAACTGTCTGTTCATTAATGTTTCTCGTGTCATTATTCATGTATATTATTGTTAGATGTTTAAGTAAAATAAATAATCACATACAAACAAACAAACATATTTTATATATATATATATATATATATATATATATCCGGATTGTAGTAATTGTGTAAGTTATTTAAAAAATACATTACTGATCATGGTTTAGGGAAGGACCTGAATGGTATTATTACATTTGTCTTAAAGTAGCCAAGCATTCCAGCATATATTCTCTAATTTCATAGCACAAAAAACACAACACATAGAAAAGTAAAACCTTAAGCGGACTATAGGAGAACCCTAAGGCGTGAGCCTTGGTGATGTTTTTAAAAATATTGGACTTAAGAATCCAAGTTCGTTTCCAGCCCTTATTTGATAGAAGCATAGCCCCCAGCGTCGTGAAACTCTAATACATGAACCTATAATGCATACCAAGGATATTCTAGTGCCTTTCACTTGGGCGTAAATATTAGGAGTGAAGCATCCCCAATTGGTTTCCGATCTCCATTGGTTCGCATAATAGCTTCGAAATAATCAAACCCAAACATCTTACATTTTTCAAGTGTATTATGGGCTATTGAGGTTGTTTACTTATATGTTTTTTTAGGTATCTTAAATAAAACAAAGCTTAACTCTTTAACATATAATTTTTATCTTTAATAACGGTTAAACTATATGCAGGCACAGCCAAAATTCTGGAATCAAGGGGGAATTCCTTTAATTTCATTTTCTTATACTTTCAGGTAGATGAATATGGCTCTGAATAAGAAAGAACATATCAAGGTCATTCTGCTGGTTGTCAGCTAAATTCAGAGAGAAGTGGTTAAGGAGTTCAACCATTTACATCCCGACAAGCAACCAATCACTCAAGGCTATGTGAGAAAACCTGTGTACAATTTCCAAGAGAGAGGAAGCGTTGATGACAAACCTTGAAGTGGTCGGCCAGAGAGTGAAACTGATGAAGAGACCAGCACCGCATTCTTAGCGTCGTATGTTACGAGTCCTAAGGAGTCGGTTCGCCGCATGTTGGTGCACAAATGTCTTAGAGTACCATTAACCGCATTCTGATGTTGCATAAGTGACAGCCCTACAAACTGCAGCTACTGCAGAAGTTAAATGAAGATGACCCTGACATGTGCATAGAATTATGTCAATGGGCACTGCATTTGTGTGAGGCAGACGAGACATTCCCATCCCAAGTAATGTTTTCTAACGAGGCAAACTTTTATGTCTAAGGCGAAGTTAATTGCCATGGCGTCCGTTACTGGTATGCTGAAAATCCAGACTGGTTTCAGCCAAGCAAGGAGCATGGTGCCGGCTGGTTGATGGTTTGGTGCGGGATATGGAAGAATACGATTGTTGTTCCATTCTTCTTCAGAGACATCATCACAGGTGACAGTTACCTACATGATGGATTCTGAAGCATTGCCCAGACTTCTGAACCCAGAAGAAGAGTATCCGGTCTGATTCCAACAAGACAGCGCATCAGCTCACTGTTGTGCGAGCATACATTGATCACCTGTTTCCAGACCACTTGATAGGTAACCGTGGAAGTACAAGCTCCAATTTTGCCATTTATATTTTGGTGTTTAATGTTCAGATAATCTAGGATTCCATCATAGTCATATTTGAGGGAAAAACAGAAGGCCAGATTTTATTTTAAATTGATTCTAAATTTATCATTTAAAAGTGCTCTATTTAGGAATATAAATAAAACCAAATCTCTTTGGAAATATCTCAATAATTAACATAGTACACAAACACATAACTAACCACTCCTTCCCCTTACGGGTTAAGCAAGACACTGTGAATATAGCTCAAAAAACTACTACGTACTTAATCCATCCTCACTAACTCTATCCACACTTCCCTATCTTTGCATACTCCCTTCGCTTCAACAACATCTATACACCGAGTCCTATATGCTTATTACTTCTCTTTTTCACACATTAACCTCACAACATTTAGCCACGTCTTACATGGCTTACCCCTTCCTTTTAAGCCACACACTCTACCTTCATATATTCGATTCGACACCCGATCCATACCCATCCTCCCAACATGCCCAAACCAACGCAACACTTTTTTTTTCACATTGACCTATTAAATTCCTTTTCAAACAACACTCCGTCAGCACCCATTCATTACCGACTCTGTCCATACGAGTTTTTCTACATCCATTTCTTTAGATATCTCATTCCGACCGTATATACCTTGCTCTTGTGTTTCTCTTGACAACATAGTAAGAAATCAAAATTAGCAACAATATATAATATGCCACAAACCCAGAACTTCCACCACTTAGTTTAATAATTTTCATAATATATATAGCGCTGGTAAAAGAGTCGATATTTATCACAAATAACTAAATAGATAAAATATCACGCATGGTACACTAGTTCCGAAAATGGCCACTATACAAATAAAATATTATTTATTTAAATAAAATCGTATTTTCAACACTGATGGAATCCTAGTGGTCATAAAAAAAAAAGATTTATAGAAAATATCTGAGTAAAATTGTAAAAATTTACATGATTATATATTATTTTCAAAATAAAATGGAGAATATAGAAATATCATCACAGCTATAAAAACTGCAAAAACACTGATCTTAACTCACGTTCCCTAATATTTCATCTTAAAATGACTAGTTACTAACGCTAACACAGAATTACATAAATATACTAGTTTTATATGATACACAACCCTCATCCGTGTTAGTCACCTCTGTAACAGATAATATCTCCCTACCGCAATCTAGAGTTAGAGTTTACAGTCACCTGGCAATCAAACATCTATGACTGCTATTCGACGAAAGGGAATGTTGCAACTTTCTTTCAGAGTAGGCTATAATTTGGTGTTAAAGGTCTTGAAGAGCAAAGAGAGTTGTACAAGCAAGCAAGTTCCGGTTCTGTAGAAAATCTCATAGAAACTTTGCTACTTTATAATGTTTTTAACACGTTCATTTTCTAGTTATATGACCTCCAAACTGTGGCTTCAGCAAACACGTACTAAGAATATTAGTACTGTTGTTTACAGACGGTAGACTTTTCGCACCCATCTTTATAACGAATTAATGGAGTATTTTGATGCTTCCGATAGATCGATTATTTTTACGAATTTTGATATATCATAGTTTTCAAATTTCAGATAACATTTCATACATATTTTATTGGTTAGTAATAATCACACTTGAGTAAGATTTCATTGCATTCACACAGTAACCAACAATGTTTTCCACCACATCTCACTATCCGTTCGGGTTATAGACATTATATTTATTATTATGCTAATGCAGTAGCTAGGAATGGAGAATTTAAAGAAAAAGTCCCCGCATTTGCTTAGAGAGAGAGCGTGGGAAACCATTTAAGAAAAAACATCTCCAGTACACACGTCTGGGATTTGAACTCGACACCCCTGTCAGCGGAGAACAGAACTAAATGAACTCGATATTTAGACCACCCGTGCATTGGTATTGGACTGAACCAAATGATAGGTTGATAATATCAATTGAAGATTCGTGAAGCATTATATTCTTTCCGTATTAATTATTTAAATAGGAATTCGTGGGTTACCTCACAAAGCTTAGGTGAAATAACATAAGATATACCGTCCAATTATTTTAATATGAATGGCCTTTATATGACACTTAGAAAAATTATTATATCTATTTTTACGTATTAACGTCAAGTTATATGATCTGCAGGGGTCACTACACCCGAATCGGTGGAGCTAGTTTCATGTTGAGCTAGACTGTCGAGGATTGGGAGATAGAGGTTCAAATCTCTCTCGGGCGAACTGGGTTTAAAAAAATTATTTTCTACTCTCCTTCCACGCAAATGTGGGTTCATTTCCTCTATATTCAACCTTTCCAATTCCTAACCCAATAGCGTAATTTGTACTTAAGCGTATAGTCCAAACGGGTAGTAAGACGTGGTGCTAAGTATAAGTATCAATACCTACAACATAATTCTAATGAAATAGTAAAATATTATCAAAATGTTTGTATTGACTATTAAGACCTGATTTTGGAAATTTTACTGTAAGCTCTACTAAAGATGTGAAAAATGAAATATATGGAGAGCAGGTCGTTGGGAAATTGAATTACTTTTGTTAACCATTCTACTCTCACTCCTAGGAAGATACCGTGAGGTGCAATAATATCCCATGTTGTTAAACAAGTTTAGTTTTGTGTTTTAGATTCTGAGATAATAATAATAGAGGACAATATTTTGTCAACTTTCTTGTGCATATTTTGATATTATTATCAGCTATTTTAGTAAACCGTGTTTCTTATATTTAAGTTTAATTCTGGGGAAGCCACACCTAAAGCCCTTGCATTCGGGACCACCATGGCTGCCCCACCAAAGATTCTGGTGGCGCTTCTATTGGTGGCTTGACCAATTTTAACTTGCCACCAATCGTGCCACCCATTGCGTGCAGTTTAAAAATGGAGCTAGAAGAAGCAGCACTAATTATTTTCCCATACACTCAGTTGCATAATCGCCGAAAGAAACGAAATAGAAAGTTTTGCGTTCACCCACTTTTGCAGGACCGATAAACGAAAGGTGTATTTTATACACTGTATAATGATCTTTGACATAATCCCGACAATTTGTTTTTGTTTTCTACGCATGAGCATTACATCTTTTGATGAGTTATTGGAGTTTTTAAGAAGTTATCTGACTTGTGGGGACATAAACATGAGAGACAGTATCTCTTGGTGTCAAAATCCAATATTTCAGCTTCGATATTCATTTTTAAAAACTAAAAACAAGCACACACAAATATTTTTCAGCAATAATACGCTTCTGGCTGCACAGAAAGTAGCGCCTCGTGTGAATGAATGTAAACACGTGATGGCACTGCCAGCTTGGTCGTTAGAAAAATCGCCTTGTCCACCACCAGTAATTCTAGATGCGCCGCCAGAGATGCGGCCACCACCACGTCTGAAAGGTTATATACTTGACTTAATGCAAAGAAATGGTGGCGCCACCGTGGTAGCGCGGGTATGGTGGCCCCATGTGAAAGGGATCTTAAAGTAGGAGTCCCAAACTTTTTTACCACCAGGGAACATTCAAAACTTTAAAAGAGTGGGGATTACAGGTTTTTTTCAGTGGAAATTCATATTTGGACATTAACTAATACAGAAAACCATATAATTTACATTAAAATGAAATAAAAAAGTGATTTTATTTCAAAGTTATTCGTTTAGTTCAACTAATTTAGAATTATTATTCTTTGACAATGCCATATGACTGTTGACCTATTTTATCTACCCCAAATTGTTGTGAGTGAAATTTAAGGAGTTAAAAAAAATTAATATTGTTAGTTTGCATTAAATGTATTTAAAAAGTTAAACATATTTCACTTCTAGACAATTAGCACTCAAATTGATAGTGTTAGTTCAATTTAAAGTCAGTGTGATCTTAAGCACTGTATTTAATCAGAAAAGTACGACAATATTCCTGCTCGTAAACAATTATCAGTATGGGTGTAAGCAAATTAATATTTGTATTTTGACTTAGTGATTTTAAAATCATAAAACAATGAAATTCTATAATAGATCACTCTCCCATCCCGTTGCTAAAACTAAACTAACAAATACGTGGTTGAATGAATAGCTGGTTGAATGGTCAGTAGCAATCATGCACATTTTTTTTATTTAAAATTTTATTTGAGGTATTTAACGTGCTCTTTCTGAACAGACTGATTAATAAGCACACTAGAATTTCTATTATTGAGAGTGAAATAGCTTAGACATGTTTCCTGGAAAGATATTTTAACATACCTTTCAGGGTTCTTTTACATGCCACAATTGACATGAGACCGATGTCTTTACTTCCCCTCCAAAGGAAGTTTTGCCACGGATTTTTATCACTAAGACATTTAAAAAATCCGTCGATCTTAGCTGGGTTTGAAGCCACAATCAAGACCGCCGATGTGTCAAATTAGACCGCTGACTGAGTCACATATGCTTATTTTCTAGAATTACAAATGAATAACGCCTAGTATTTTAAGTTAGGAAATGTTGATGAATGGCTGTAAAGAGCGGGATGTATTTGTAGGCTGTGAACTGCAAACTGACCGCTTTAGTAAAAGCGACGACCTTGATAGTTTTTTTTTATAAACTTACCACCACCCCCACCCCCACCTCTCCCTCGTGTGTGACGAATACCTTATGCCTCATCCACACTATCGCCGAGATGACCCGGACGAGACACTCGGCGACACTGTACGAGCCGAGGGGGAACGAGAGCTACTCTCAACACTCTCGCCTCTCACTCACAGTCACCTGTCGTGCAGTCGTTATTTTGATGTCTATCAAGGAGGATGTCGAACTTGCTATATAACATCAGCGTACGCGAACCTACGTATCGTTCAATTTCTTCTTATTTTTGTGATACATATGTTTAGATTACCACAAGATGGGCTCACCTTGGTATAGTTCCAAGAATTGGACTGTTGTATCATTTTGTCCAGTCACTTAGGTTTTGCAAAAGAATGAAAACAAAATTAAAATTAACAAAAATTAAATCCGATGATGCACCAATTGTCAACAAACACTCTTGGTTGTAATTGCGCATTGACTGGACCAGAGTGTGGCGGTTGACTATTACTTACGCCTCGTACTCTTTGACTCAGACACCAAAGACCGACATGGACCCGAGCGTTGCCGAGGCGAGTCGAGAGAAGGCGAGTTAAGACGAGGAGAGGCGAGAGAAGGCGAGGTAAGACGAGGCGAGGTGAGAGCGCCAACAACATTCTCGCAATCGGGCTTCCTCGGGTTATATCGGCGAGAGTGTGGATGAGGCATATAAAAATGTACTAAAGACTTTATATCTAATATTCCTTGTTTACTTAGGTCCTAGCGTACAGCCCGAACGGGCAGTAAGACGTGATGCTAAATATTATTATCATTATTATTATGATTACTTAGGTCCTAAAATGGCCCCATTTGTACAAAAAACACATCATATTATCATATTCTTACTATCTTATCTTCTTGAGCTCGACCGTAAGAATGATTTGTCTTAAATATCCATCAACGTGTCTGAGTGGTGTTTCTTGTCTTGACACATGTGTACCAATCACAAAACATGAAAACATTTGGAGTCTTAATGAGTAATGAACTTTCTCCTTCATGTTGTGGCTCATTTAAGAAATCTTGAGGAATAAATCAACTGCCGATATTTCACTAAGTTGTTTTGAATACACAAATAAACATTAGCTTATTGTTGAAATGATAAATGGCTGCTTTTAATAATTACTTTAAAATGTTATCATATTAAACCGAAAGCTTATAATTATTTCGAATATGAAGCATTTTGTGACATGACTGCATTAAAATATGTAATTTTAGTGAGAACTTTCCCTCTCCCGTGTAGCACGAAGGATGAGACATGTCGCCAGGTGGGCGGGGCTTGCACTCAATATGAGTTGGTTAAATTATACAAAGACATACATTAAAATAAGGTTATTCAACTGCTTTGCTATGATTCACAGAAAGGATTCTTTGTGGTTTATAAAAGAGAAATGCTAGTCAATGGCTGATATGTTGTTAACCATAGGGAGAGTTATTTTTAGCACCAACTTTTACTAAACTTTTGAGCTATGCGCTGATAGGTTATTATTATTAACCTGATTAAACATTAGTTACATTATTGAGGTATTATTGGATGATTTGATATTGTTTAGTTATTAACGATAACATTCAACTTATTAAATGTTGTTCACAATAACTGGGAGAGGTTATTCAACTAATTAAATATGATTTACATTATTGAAAGGTTATTGAGCCAATTGTATATTGTGTACGGTAAGGATAATTTATAATAATAATAATAATATTAGCACCGCGTATTATTACCCGTTCGGGTTATACGCTTTTTAAGTACTAATTACGCTAATGGATTAGGAATTGGGATGGTTGAATTAGAAGAAGTGAACCCGCATTTGCGTGGAGGGAGAGTGGAAAACCATTTAGGAAAATCACCCTCAGTTCACCCGATCGAGATTCGAACCTCGATCTCCCCGTCCTCAGCAGTCGAGCTCAACACGACTAAGGCGTTAGACAACTACGTCACCGAGGTGGGTGGTTATTTATTGTTTAATGTTTATAATAAAGATGTTATTCAAATAATTAAATATTGTTTACAATAAGGGAAGGTTATTCACTAAATAAATATTGTTTATATTGTTGAAAGGTTACAGAACTGATTGTATATTGCTTGGACTAAAGATTATTTATTATTTATAAAAGGGAGTGATCTAATATAATTTATAATAAGGATGTTATTCAAATGATGTATACAGAGCCTTCAGTTACACAGGCGCAAACATGAATAGTTGTTCGTTTAAAACAAAGTCTCTGTTGGATTAATGAGATGGTGAGTTACTAGAAACCATCAGAATCACAGCAATGGTGAATCACTAGTGGGATTCTTGAGACTGTATCACTCGTCCATAAAATACTGCCATAATCTAATGAGTAATATATTACCCCAGACCACAAACCAGGATATACCAGATCCTCAGCCTTATGAAAGTTTTTGCTGCGCTCCTTGAGGCGGGTTGAGTGCATCAACATTGGGGTTCACAAGTGACAATGCTCAGTCACTTCCCGCGCAGTTGTTAAACGACTTACTTTTAACATGTTCGTCATAAAGGGTCCATTGTAATCGTAATGGGCCACCTGCGTAATCTCTTTTTGAGGTAGGGTTATGTGAATAGTGAGTTGGATCACTAATTGAACCTAGTTATTTAGAAGCGAGCCGATTGACTCGAAATGAATATTTGTGTCCTCTCTCTAGTGAAACCAAGTTTAAAATTAGTTTTTTTAATGCTCATAAATGGCACCCGCGTTGAAGTACTCGAGCTCTCCCACGGAGCGCAGTCATTTTAACCTGAGGGCTGTGGGTCTGGTGTATACCTTCTCTGTGTCCTGGGCACAGTACAGACCTGGATATATCAGTGATAGAGACGTGGGTCGGTTTCTTTACCATCCTAGAAGTTGACGATCTAACACACCCATCGCAAACTGTCTTAAGCTATTGAGTGGTTTATGATCTTGGGACCAGAAATGAACTGGATAGCTCAGTGCAAGCATACGTTGGTTTGTGTCTAGTAGCTCCTAGTACCTAACGGATCATAAACAGCAGTCATAGACTTTCTTAAGCTAATAAATGGGTTATGACCATTGGGATGGTATGGGATTTGCTAAATCAATGGTATTGGTCTGAGTACTAAGTCAAAAGTAATGATATTACTATTAATGTCAAAGTATCATTTTGTCTAAATACATTTGTAGTGTAGCCCCAACTATTGTTTATTAAAGTAGACGTCAGAAATTAGACAAATATGATTTTTCAAAGCTGTATAATATTTTGGAATAGTATAAAGTTGTTAGTTTCTGTAATACCCGCATAATATGCCTCATAATCTAAATAGTCACATTTGCACTAAACTTGATGGCCGTTTATGGGACTATTTGGGCTCAAATCTAGGCCAGATGTACTTG
>CABEEJ010006730.1:20371-37203 GCA_901482245.1 Timema douglasi | reverse complement strand
TAAGGTACAAATTCTATTTCGGCCTGTATATTTCAAAATTACCTTTTGGACTTGCAATATTTATTTAAATTAAAAATTTAAATAGTATTTATAATCTGGATGTATCATCATGAATTGGACTTATAGATTTTTTGTAAAGGCAAACAAATGTCCCCTCTGGACACACATGCAATTTTTTACAATTTATTTAATGGTACTTAATATAATTTGCAGTTACGTCATTGTTAGATAATGATATATCACGTAGGAAAGGCATGCCCGGCATGGCATAAGATATATTTGTAGACATGTTATTAATATTTTAGGAATCCTTTTATAGCCCATCCGGCTTTAAAGGTGATTATCACGTTTGGTGAACGTTACCTTTGTTTGTCATCAACTAAAACTCGTATGGCGTGTTTAAAAACATTGTGAATTACAAATCATGTTAGAGTTTTCCCTTATACTTCAAATCGTTGTTTGGACTAAGAGGTTTAGGGGAGAGTTGAGCAAAGTGGCCACAGTGGGAAAAGTGGCCATTATCCATCTCTGACACGGTTTGGTGCTGCTACTAACCAAGATCGCGTGAAATACCTCGGACAGTTGTATTTAGTGTTGTGGTTGACAGAGAACACAGTGGCTCGCTCATTGGTTTAAAGTGAACATTTAAGAATCACATATAATAATTTTTTTACTTTTAAAACATTCTATTCTATTATTGAATGATAATTTGTATTTGAATAGTTAAACTCTGGTTTAATCGATCATACAGTCTACCCTATTGGTGTCACGTTGAGTGCCTATTATTTAAAATGGCGTATGTTCGAATAAAGTTTCCAGGGGCTGAAAACGTATACAACACACATTTATACTGACTGCAGTGCATATAATATATTATATGTACACACATATATATTCTGTATAGCTATATAATATATTACCTCTAATTTATTGTATTTTTGTTCATGAATAGGCCTAGCCTCCTAACTATGTTAGAAAATCGACACAGCACAACTGGAATGAAGGAGCAATGGCACGCGCAGTATAGGCTATGCAACCTCAGCTAGAAATTTCAACGTTCCCAAGAATACGATCAAGAGACGAGCGTTAAAAAAAATATAAATGCCGTTGAAAGTAAGAAAATTCTTGGAAAGTTTAGAAGTGTGTTTACCGAAGAGCAGGAAAATGTGCTAATGGATTACATGTTTGACATGGAAGTGAGAATTTTTGGAATTTTCCAAAATGATTTACAACATCTAGCTTCTCAATTAGCAACAAAGAAATGGAATACAACATCACTTCAACAAGGAGAGAAATATGGTTTTAAAGGACTGAATAAGAGGTTTTCTACGACGTCATCCTAATCTGAATTTAAGAAAGCAAGAGGTTATATTTGCTGCAAGGACAAGATCGATCAATAGGCCTAATGTAATGAAGTATTTTTAACTACTGGAACAGGTCAAAACCTTACACTTTCATCTTTCTCGTGGAGTGTTCAATGTCGATGAGACAGGTTTTACAACAGTGCAGTTAAAATTTTAATTCATTATACCGCTAGTGAGACGCGGTACTAAGTATTAGTATTAGTATTTTATACTAATGTGCAATGAGAGTTAACAAATCAGTTTTAAATCAGTTTATAATACAATAAAATCTGAAAATGAAACTTATCTACTTAAACGCGCGTTAGGATTACACAACAAAAAGCTCATAATATTCTGTCCAATTACACTTGTCCAACACCTTCTCGTGTCTGTGTGGAAAATTAAATATCTCTTAATTTTAGTAAAGGGGAATAAAAATAAATATTTAAAAAAATTACACTGAAAACTTTTTCAGTATAAGATTATTTTACTATAGTAGAACAATATTTTCATACAATTAATAATTGCAGATTTTCTTAAAAATAAATATTTATATCACAATAAAAGAAAGTTGAGTAAAGTGAGTAAAATTGTTGACATTACAAAGTATATGAAAAAATACTCATAAATATACCTTAATATTGTTTTAATCACAGCCTTAAGGCTTTGGTATAGAAACTATCTCCTAAACTAAAGAAAAAAAAGTTGTGATTATTTAGTTTGGGTAGGCTTTAAACTAAAATTATGATCACTATCATAAAAAAGCAATACAGTAATAATACAGAAATAATATTTAACTGAAATTTGATTCAAATGTTGGGCAAACAAATTTGGACATTGATGTATTCTATAATATTCTGGTCACTTTGATTCCATAATATTCTAGATTGAGCTTTCACGTATTAGCTAGAGGATTTTTGCTTAATGGGTGAACAACCAGCTGTCATAATTTTGAAAGTTCCTTCGTGCACAATCCTAAGCTAACCTTGGAACATCACAAACTAGTTATGGCAATTAATAAATAAACAATCTTATAAATAAAATATTACCTAGTTTACAATCTGAGTGCACAAACGAGCACAATCACAGGGCGGCCGTCGCACTCCATTTGCAATTTGAATAGGGTAGTAGTGGTAGAATTGACAGTTCCAGACCACTTTCTCCCATAAGGTTTAACATTTATCCACACCGCACCCCGTGTAAGGAGGATCACTTTCTCTTGGATGTCCGATGCTAGTATCTCCTGGTGGCGAGCCTTGGGAACGCAGTCACTCAGATTGTTAAAGTTTGGATGTGTGGGACCGGTGGTGTTGTGTGTGTTGTGTAATTGGTCAAATAGAACGACCATGGTGACTAGATAACTTTGCTATGTAGTTTATTCCTTTGGACCATGGAACGATGGTACGTGAAGAATAAATTAGTAGCCCGGTCGACCCCTCACTCCACTACGTCACACCGTGAGATAGTATTGTGATGTTCCACATGCGTTTGATTTACCGTTATTCCCCCCGCCCCCACACCCCCTGACCTCATTTACCAAGTGCTGATTACGTCCTCCCTCCTATAGCCCCTCCCCCGCAAAGCCCTTATCCCTACAACCCCGGACACGTTGGGTCTTGATAATTAATTATTAATGATTGTTAATTGATTTTGCTAATTAATTAATTATTGGCTAGGATTTGGGTGTTATTTAATTAGGGAAACATGCAGCCCTCCATGGCCCGCGCCTGCCAGGTGTGTGAATCTTTTTCTTCAGTAGCAGTGTTTTGACTGTCCCTCACCTCTGACTCCCTGCTTTTCACTTGCTGGACACTGCAGTATTGGGGGGAAATCCCCCTCCCGGTAATGACCCGTGAAAGTCGTTAGATGACGCGAGCCCATTATTGAGTCGTTCTGAATGAAGAGAAATATCAAATTTAAACATCTGATTTTAATCGTAGACCAGATTGTTAATAGCAGCAACCTCATTATAGACTCATGGTTCTTGACCTCTGTTGAACGTTAAAACCACCCTCGGTCTACCCATTCTAGAAACAATCTATACATGTACTAAAAAAACGTTATTCGGTACTCAAGCTCTTGAGCCCAACGAACGCAGTCATGTCTACAGAACGGAGAAAATGTTCCAACTGCAAAACTAACTGATTGACACAGGATTCAAACCTGGGGTGTTTGAAACAAAAAATAAACTTTTCTCCCTCTCTCCTACTAAAAAGTGATAAAATTATTAGTACCGGATTACTCAGTCATTGACACAGGATTCAAACATGAAGGTGACCGCCGTCCCAAGTGCTAGGGGGGTCTGAGGTTCAATCCTCGGTCCCGGCACAGATTTATCTGATTACCAAACCCTTCCTTCACCTCTGACAAAACTTGTGAATTTGGGGAATGCCAGGCCTCCACCGTGGTTCGAAGTCCACGTTAAACTGTAGGTCCTCCATTTCATCTCACAATCATCCTACCACTACACATTGGCGAAAATGCGTATAACCCAAACGGTTAGTAAGACATGGTGCTAATAATACTACCTATCCTTTCACGACATTGTCGCACCATCTGTTAACAAAAAAAGTAAACACTGGAGGGCCCATTTCATGCAATAGTGAAATAAGTGCCACACCCACGAGAGAGAAGGGAAAGTATACTATAAAAAAATCCTGAATATTAATTAAAACCTATAATAGTCGTTTACAGCAATCACAGAGTCACCCATCGTTCTACATATCTAATATGTATCACCAAAAAAATAAGAAGTAAGGCTGAATAGATTAGATTTACTAAGGAATTGTATCTTAATTTTCCAGAAAATGAGTTATGAAAATTTACCCCAAACAAAATTGCTGAGGGCTCAAACCCCGACATTCCCATAACTATTATCAAAACCGGAAGCTCAAACGTACTTGCATAGTGAGCTAGTACACACATTTATCACTGCGTCTTACTACCCGATCGGATTATGTGTTTAGATACTAATTACGCTATTGGGAAGTTTAAACCCGCATGTGCGTAGACGGAGAGTGAAAAACTACTCCCAGGTCTATACCAGCACTCTCCCCCCCCCCCACACACACACACACGGTGTTCCACCATCCGTGAACAGAGCACCGACAAGACACATCCATACCCGTCGACTGCTAGATGTATGATGGATAACGGGACTTGCATATTTTCTGCGTCGGTTTTTCTAAACATTAAATATTCTCCTTTGCAGTCCACAGCAAGTGATTGTGGATTCTAACTTTAAGGAGGTGGCTTTGTGCAAAATAGCTTGTGATTTTTGCATTGTTTAAGCCATTGAGACTATATTATCCTTATTTTCTTCAGTGCCTTTCCTTACACTACATGTACAATACCTATTTTTGTTTTTCACATCAGGAAATTGCTCAATAAATGTTTCTAGGATATTTGTAGGGGATTTGAGATTCCCTAAGTGATCATATCCTTTATTGCTCTTTATTTATATATGTTCTATGAAAAATTTAATAATCATGTCATGACTCAATGTTGACATCACACTTTGTTAATGTATTCATGCAGAGTTTACAGTTATATTACCGTTCTCTCTTGTCTGAAAGATAGCCAGCCACATGTTTAAAGATCAAATGGTAAAACCAATAGGTATATAATCTTAATCTGTGATGATAAAATAACGTTAAAATTGTATGTGTATTTTCATACTAATTATTTCCTATTTAAAATACCATTCATTTAATAACAACATATGTTAAATATTAAATAGGAAAGCAGTTTCAGATACCTATATATTTTGTATCTCAAGTAGTTATATTGGCGTATCATTCCAGTTTAACATTTGACCCCGATGTGGAGAAAGTGTGTATTGTGATGATTACTCAAAGCTGTTTTCGCAATCTCTGTATTGTGATTGGCTGTTCCCAAGTTATGATTACGAGATTACCTCCCCTACAAACCCCTCCTTTACAACCAACCCCCTACCACCCCATTGCCTACCACCCCAAGCATGTTTGTTCTTGATGATTGCTAATTGATTATTGTTGATTGATAATTAATTATTGGGTAGGATTAGGACGTTGGAGTTTTTATTTAATTATTGGCATGAGGTCCACGGCGTCGGGCGTTCCTGCCCCGTCATAGAGCACGAAGATCTTCTGATGGCAGCGTGGCGTAGAATGATCATTAGTTCCCTGTCACAAGACAGACTCTGTTGGACTGCCTTTCACTTACCCGCATCTCATCATACCCCCTCTTCTACTTACTTTCTCTTTTTACTCCCTCCTACCCACCAACCCTAAAGTTCATGGACTCAGAAATATCAAATTTCAACATCTGGTTTTAATCGCAGGACTTGTTGTTAATAGCATCGACCCCATTGCAGACTCGTTAACCCCACATTGTCCCGTTATCTGGCACTCAACCTCTTGAGCTAATCGAATGTGGTAGCCAAAGCTATTAATTACCCACCAACATTGCGTTTTCGTGACAGACTGAGATTCAAACCTCGAACCCCTGCACTAAGATTGTTGAACGGTATCTAGCAAACCCCGAACTCGACACCTTTTTTAGCAGTGCGTCCAAAATCCATGGGATGTGTACCAGCATTTCGGGAGAGTAGAAAAGCACCCAAGCGAGATTCGAACCCACGACCTCCTCACACCATAACTATATGAGTGACATGGAAGTTACGAACTTCAAGTAACGGGGTCAAAGTCCACTGAATGCACCCCAAGCCAAATAACCCTGTTGTGTTTCAGCTCACGCCCCAGAAAAGTATACTTGAAATATTTATGTTTACTCAGTCATTGACATGGTATTCGAGCCCGGGACTTTTGAAACAAACAAAAAAACTTCTGTCTCTCTTGCTAAAAGCGATATAATTATTAGTACCGAAAGTTTTTTTAGCGCACGCTATTAAAAGTATACTTGGAATATTTATGATTACTCAGTCATTGACACAGGAACACGGGGTTCGAACCCGGAAATTTGGCTCAACAAAAAAATAATTATCATACGCAATATAGATGTTTGTCTTTCTCTCGCTTAAAAGCAATATTACCTCACCAGAGTATCAAATCGATTATTTCTAGATTGTCACGCTATCTGTCATCTAAAAAGTAACAGTGGGGGTTTGAAATAAGCTGTATTTAGCTGCCACCTATTTTGGAAAAATAGTAATATGCTCTTCATGCAAGAGTGAAATAAGTGCTGATTTAAGTGAGAGGGGCAAACTATCTATCGCATCAAGCAGTTTAACGCATCAGGGAATTGCTTGTTATGCATAAAAGTATAACTTTATATATTTTGTTCTCTCTAACATGTGCCCAAAACCCCACCAAGCCGGAGATGCCAACGCTATCATAACCTTTTTATAGAAGCTGCAGACATAATTTGGTATAAACTCTAACTACGGTCAACAGCTTACCGCAGAAATAGCCAAAGCTCTTGATTGACACAGAATTAAAATCTGGGACCTTTGGCAAAGCGAAAATATTTATTTTCACGCACGCTGAAAAGTGTATTTACACCCTGAAGTATAAGTGTAGAGGAATAGTGCAGAGGTATTAATTTTAAAGACTATTTACCAGATAGTTTCAAATTGACTTGAATTAAACAAGTAATAATCAAGAAGGTTTTCGTCCGTCCATTGCTCCCGAGTTCCTCTGGCTCCAATATTAGATACACGGTCTCAAACGCCGCTCCCCCGTCAGTGACGCCTTAGACACCGCGACCATCGACCGGGGGCCTACCACTCAATGCACACCACATTTGCGAGAGTGAGGAAAAAAAGGGTAGTTATGCTGGTCGACCTGGTTTACCTAGCATAGCTACGCTTTATCAGCATAGGATAGAGAAGTGCAACAGCATTTTGCTAAGCCAAACAGATTCATTCTGCGCCATGGGGTACCCACAACCCGAGGGCTAGCATTGCTAATGCCATCCTTACGGGTAAGAAAAAAAAAGTTTGTTTACCCGCGCTTGCTATCCAAACTTATTCATTTTGCACCAAAGTGTACCGACAATCGCATGCACAGACATAGTAGAGCGTCTACCCAGCACGTCCATCCTCATCGACAGGTAGAAAGTGTCTGGTTGATAACGAGACTTACAAAGGGTCCTGTGCGTGTATCTGTGTACTGGGAATCGTACCTAGCCAGTAAAGCCTAGAAAAGGAGCGCAACACGTTTAACCTAGCGGCTGTTGCTCTGTTCTTTCCTTCTCTATGACCTAGGCATATTCAACGCGATGATACTTGCGCTATGTCGGGAGGGAATGCCTGCCGGGTTCTACGTTGTATCGTTCATCACCTTTCTAGTTCCCCGCAAGCCTGATTCTCCGGGTGCATTAGGCTGAAAGGCATCATCTTATTTTGCATAAAGGAACTGACACATTCACTTCGCGTGCTTGCTAAAATGTCACTACGCTTTTTTTTAAATGACTATTAAGGTTTCATATTTACCTCTTTTATGAAAAAAAGGGTGTTTTACCTCCCTGACGCCTTGCTACTGATTGCCAGTATAACGAGTGAAGTATAATTATTTACAACAACTGAAGATTTATTACAAGGAATAGGCATAGAAATATTATTGTAATTTTCCAATGAAATAGTTAATATAGATTATTATTATCATATAATTCGTGTAAATCTGTGCCGTATTTTTACAGATTATTTTTTTAAATCAAATATCATATTAACTCGTGTTAGTATTAGGTGACCTGGTGGTCTAGGGGTAAGGTGTCGGACTTCTGTGCTGGCGGCCGGGGTTCAATCCCCAGTCCCGGCACAGATTTATCTGATTACCAAACCCTTCCTTCACCTCTGACAAGACATCTTGTGAATGTGGAGAATTCCAGGCCTCCACCGTGGTTCGGATTCCACGTTAAACTGTAGGTCCTCCATTTCATCTCACAATCACCCTACCATTACACATTAGCGTAAGTGCGTATAACCCGAACGGGTAGTAAGACGCGGTGCTAATAATAATAATAATAATAATAATAATAACTCGTGTTATATGCATTCGTGTTATTTATCACATTATTACACTCTGATTTGTTTTATTATTATTGTTATGTCTGACTAAAGGTAGCAACATAGTCTTATTTTTACTTATATAATGTTAAAAACAAATAGTTTTAACAAATTTTATTTTATATTATTTATTGTGTAATGTTCATTTTAGATGCATTTTTGCGGTATTGAAGTAACACAAGAAGAAATAGTATATTTATGATATGTTTTAGTTGTGATTTAATGTTGTTTTTCTCCGATCAGATGTATACATTTTAAGATATATATATATAAAATTCATTTTGACTTGGATAATGTTATGTATTTTGTTTTCAGAGGTTTTATTTAATAGTGTTTCTTGTGTAATGTTTATTTTATTTGGAAAGATTATATATTTTAAAAATGTGGACTTGCCTCTCAATATTTTAGGATATTTATTTGTTTCAATTGTGACATCTCTTTTCTTCCGTGTAAGTTTGTACTTTTGAAGAACAAAAAGTTTTTGTTCAAATTAGTGAGGCAAAATTTATAAAAGTTATAAAGATATAATCACAAATAATATGTTAATTTATAATATAGATTTGAAAGAAATGTGAGTGTGTGTCGTTACAGGCCAACGGTTTGAAGTTAAAACGTGATCTCCTGAAAGATATGACTTTACGCTACTCTTGCAGTAGACTAGACTGCTGTTGACAGGGAGATTGAGGTTCGAATCTGAGTCGAGTGTATTGAGGTTTATAATCCCACTTTCTCTCCATGTTAATGCACGTACATTTAATTTAAATATAACCTTTCTCATCCCTAGAACTACCAGCGTAATTTTTAAATATAAACTTATATCCTGAACCGATACTAAGACACGGTGTTAAAAATAAAACACAAGTATTTTACATCAGAAGTAGACCTACACAAATCTTAGGGCTACTCTCAATATAAACCATAACATTTTTTCACCACGATTTCAAAGATTTTATCTACCACTTGTGTGTGTATATATATATAATAAACAAAATCCAATAGTGGATTATGTGTTTGAATTTATTCTTCTTTTGAACAATACCGTCAACTACACAAGCCTGGATATCATCAATAACATATTTGTTGTTGTTGGTTGTCAGCCCCCTCTGTGAAGCACCGTTACAACAATCATATTAGTGGAAGAGCAGTAAAGTCTGTTGGGAGGCAGACAGAAAGTCGAGGGGTAGTATGTATTGTTCATCTGTACGCGTGCGTGGTAGCAGGCGCCACAAAGTGGTCGGGTCACTGAATCGTCAAGTTGTTCACGTGACGTCACAAACCACGCATATATCTCCTCCTGTCCATTTCTGTGGAGATACGATACCCAGGAGTGAGCTCATAAAGTCCAGCCGACTAGAAAGAGAGATAGATAGATAGATAGATAGATAGATGTCTTCTTGGTTATATTTTACAAGCTCTGAGTCTGCACTTTTTATCTTGTCAGCGTAGTTTCATCAAACAGATCTATTTTATGGAATACAACTAGCACTTGTACAAATAGCCGTACATGAATATTGAATATGGAAACGGAAGTAGCTGCACCGGGTATCTTATTGATTAAAGTGAAAATTACTCCTGGATACGGGAATCGAACGTCCATGTCCATGTCCAAGTGTCATTTCTCAACCACATTTAATTAAAGTTACGTGTGAATGGCTGACAACTGCAATCATTATAATGTACACCAATTATATTTTGTTAATTTTAAAAATAGATTGTTTACTTAGTGCTAATTGCTTGATATGTCAACTTTACACTGGTCGGTGGAAATCAAACGGTTTCAGATTAGTTGGTATGGTTACATGAGTTAGGGACCCAGAGTAAAAATAATAGAACCAGCACAAGAACCTAGAGAACTTTAGAACCGATCTATTACAATTCTGGATCATTCAAAATAGACGTGCTACTAAAAATACAATACCTTAATAAGAAATATTATTGAATTATTTATAAGTTAAATATACAATTAAAAACAAATATACGAACAAAAAAGTGTTATATCAGAACAAGACTTACAAACTAACGTACACAACACCTAAGTCCCCAAATGACAATTCAGCACTGTGAAAGATGAAGTGTCAATTTAACCAGTGATCAATACATTGGTAATCCGGAACTCAAGCCCTGGACCCATAGTTCAGTAGTTAGATGTGTCACAAACTTAGCTAAGATAGGGAAAATGAACGTCAAACTCAACATGAACAGCAATGAAACAGTGAACGTCAAACACAACATGAACAACAATGAAACAGTGAACGTCAAACACAACAATGAAACAGTGAACGTCAAACTCAACACGAACAACAATTAAACAGTGAACGTCAAACACAACACGAACAACAATGAAACAATGAACGTCAAACACAACATGAACAACAATGAAACAGTGAACGTCCAACTCAATCCGAACAACAATGAAACAGTGAACGTCCAACTCAACACAAACAACAATGAAACAGTGAACGAACGTCCAACTCAACACAAACAACAATGAAACAGTGAACGAACGTCCAACTCAACACAAACAACAATGAAACAATGAGCGCCAAACACAACACGTACAACAATGAAACAGTGAACATCAAACACAACACGAACAACAATGAAACAGTGAACGTCAAACACAACACTGGAACAGTGAAAGTCAAACACAACAATGAAACAGTGAACGTCAAACACAACAATGAAACAGTGAACGTCAAACACAACCATGAATCAGTGAACGTCAAACTCAACACGTACAACAATGAAACAATGAACGCCAAACACAACACGTACAACAATGAAACATTGAACGTCAAACACAACACTGGAACAGTGAAAGTCAAACCCAACAATGAATCAGTGAACGTTAAACACAATAATGAAACAGTGAACGTCAAACACAGCAATGAAACAGTGAACGTCAAACACAACAATGAAACAGTGAACGTCAAACACAACCATGAATCAGTGAACGCCAAACTCAACACGTACAACAATGAAACCGTTAATGTCAAACACAACAATGAAACAGTGAACGTCAAACAAAACACTGGAACAGTGAAAGTTAAACACAACAATGAAACAGTGAACGTCAAACTCAACACGAACAACAATGAAACAATGAATGCCAAATACAACACGTACAACAATGAAACAGTGAACGTCAAACTCAACACGAAAACAATGAAACAGTGAACGCCAAACACAACACGAACAACAATGAAACAATGAACGCCAAACACAACACGTACAATAATGAAACCGTTAATGTCAAACACAACAATGAAACAATGAACGTCAAACTCAACGTGAAAACAATGATACAGTGAACGCCAAACACAACACGTACAACAATGAAACAATGAACGTCAAACACAACACGAACCGCAATGAAACAGTGATCGTCAAACACAACACGAACAACAATGAAACAGTGAACGTCAAACACAACAATGAAACAATGAACGTCAAACTCAACGTGAAAACAATGGAACAATGATGGCAGACCCATGATAGAGGGCGAGGGTTGGACATTCTCCACCTGTAATAAATGTGACTTCCTTATAGATTTATTTCACCCCCTCTGATATTTTCAAATATGAGTCTGAGCGATGTCCTTGAAAACAACTTTGAGTATTTTTTGGAGTCATTGATTTTTCTAAATTTGTGGGAAATGTTAGTTCTAAATGGTTATTTGAGCCATTAAATTTTCAAAAAACTTCTAGGGTAGGGCCAATTTAAAAAGTTTGTTAGAAGAAGAAGTGATCTTTACACAACTTTTTTTTAAATCAATTTATTTAGCTTAAAATAACTTCAGGGCTAAAATCACTGAGAGAGAATTATTTTTTAATACCCAATAGTAATAAATATTTACCATTGGATGACAAAAGTGCAATAATGTTTTATAATCTACCATCATATAATTATGTAGTCAAAATATGAGTCTTACCAAAAAAATAGTTTTGGAGATGTTCAATGATCTAAATAATATAACTGGATGGACATCTGTGGCTAAAACTATCGGGCTGCCATCTTAACACCATTGGGTAAGAGAGAAGGAAACTTGAGGGTAGCTCTTGCTCTCTTACACACATACAAAGCGAGGGGAATTTTCACATAGTTCGCTAATTTGTATGAATATATGTGATAATTATATCAAAATTTGATAAGTTAAATGAATTAAATGTGTCAATAAAAGGGTTAAAGAGCATAACCAAGTTCAATACTCGTGACTTGTTTCTTTAATAAGTCGATTTAGACTAACACAGCAAACTTTCCTACAGGCCTATGAGCTAAATGATAATTTTAATGTATAAATACTATACAAAGTTTGTTATTCAAACAAAGGTGGTTAAGTTTTAAGATTCCATTTCTACTTTATCGCTATCTTAAAGGTAGAGAAAGTATAGTGATCGTCAAAAAAAAATTGAACTCAAGGTTTTGATGAGTTTCGACGTTTAATGACCCACTGAACCCTAAAAAGTGGTTTATGCAATGCCTTGTGTCTGTTTAACCCCAAAATTAATAGTAATTTGATAAGGATGAAAAGAGAATAAAATCGATTTTTATAAAAACGGCTCTAAGAATTTTGATTAAAATTAGTATATAGGCATTGATTAATATTATAAATAAAATGAAATGGTTACTTTCATTTCCCCATAAAAATGAATGTTATAGTACTTTACATACAAAATAACTTAGCATTGCAAAATTGTTTGTGATCTTTGGTTGTACAAAGATACTACAGGTCTTAGGGTTCGGACGAAGGGAGCGCGAGTTATTTTAAATTTTTTATAGCATTACATTTTTTTTGGCTAAAATAAAACCAATATTTCTCCGGTAGTAACATAGAGTTTAGTTTTCTGCAAATGGTGATATCAACAGATCTTGAATATCTGCCAAGGGTGTCCCGGAATTTTGTCAAAACTTTCTTTCTTTATTTAAAAAATTTCACTATTTTCAAATAATAATACTTTTAATCAACAGAAACATGTTTTTCAAGACGAATATTGAAAGAAACAGTTAAATCTGTCGATGTTTATATCCGTCCAGTATAGTACAGAGATCCCTGGGGGGTGCAATACGTAATCAACATGGCTACTACGCCAAACTACTGTCAATGCGTATAAGCAGTTATAACATCTCACCCGTTTGGAAACAAGGAGGGCTTTTTATTTTAAATTGTAGATATAAGACCTAGAAATAATCTTTGTTTATTAAAGCTATAATTTTTTAGTTATAACATGATAAACTTTAAAATCTTGGTTTTACGTTAATGCATCTATATGGTTGGTTCTCAGTTACTAACTAAAAATAACTTTATCAAATAAAAGTTTGATTAAAATATTTGGCTAACTTCAGTTAATTCTATTAGTATGATTATAATTATTATTTCTATCAAATATGCAGGTGATTGCGGCGAAATCTAACTATGAGCTTCACGTATAAGTTGACATTAAGATGCAGCCAAGGATAATTAGTAGCTGTTTATTTTAGTTCAAATACATAGATAATAAGAATTAAACATTTTGTTTTAACAATTGTTTGGTACAATATTTTTTTCAGTACACCAAGCTGATAAAACCTAATAGAAATGTATATTTTATTTGATGATCATATAAATTTTAAACGATAAATTATTATGTTTTTTAATTTTCACAAGGTTATATTAATAACTTGAAAATGTATCTCATTCAAATCACAATAATTTGCTCTTTCATTTATTTTCATTAATGTCAGTATGATTATTTTCTTTCATTCTCGTTAGTATTTTCATTAATGTCAGTATGATTCTTCTGCTTCATTCTCGTTAGTATTTTCATCAATGTCAGTATGATTCTTCTGCTTCATTCTCGTTAGTATTTTCATCAATGTCAGTATGATTCTTTTCTTTCATTCTTGTTAGTATTTTCATCAATGTAAGTATGATTCTTTTCTTTCATTCTCGTTAGTATTTTAATCAATGTCAGAATGATTCTTCTGCTTTATTCACGTTAGTATTTTCATCAATGTCAGTATGATTCTTTTCTTTCATTCTCGTTATTATTTTCATCAATGTCAGTATGATTCTTCTGCTTCATTCTCGTTAGTATTTTAATCAATGTCAGAATGATTCTTCTGCTTCATTCTCGTTAGTATTTTCATCAATGTCAGAATGATTCTTTTCTTTCATTCTTGTTAGTATTTTCATCAATGTAAGTATGATTCTTTTCTTTCATTCTCGTTAGTATTTTAATCAATTTAATCAATGTCAGAATGATTCTTCTGCTTTATTCACGTTAGTATTTTCATCAATGTCAGTATGATTCTTTTCTTTCATTCTCGTTAGTATTTTAATCAATGTCAGAATGATTCTTCTGCTTCATTCTTGTTAGTATTTTCATCAATGTAAGTATGATTCTTTTCTTTCATTCTTGTTAGTATTTTCATCAATGTAAGTATGATTCTTTTCTTTCATTCTCGTTATTATTTTCATCAATGTTAGTATGATTCTTCTGCTTCACTCTCGTTAGTATATTCATCAATTCTCATTCCCAGGTTGTCACCTAGAAGGTTTCCAGTACAACTTCCATTATGATTGGTAGCAAAATCAACAACTTAGTAAGACACTCCTTTCCTCTCTATTGGATCCCCAAGTCAAATAGAACAATTCGAGTAATACAAGATATCTCGAACTGGACACTATACATCGAAATGCCACGCTTCTCGCTACTATCTGCGGGTAGAGCACTGCAGACGATTCTGCAAGGGGCATACTTGTGGAAACTGGATTGACTAATGGGTTTTACCACATTAGATTCAGTGAAGACACCGGAAGGACAATAGGTTGACTATGTGGAGGTGCGGCTTCCGGATCCTGGGTGAGTTGAAGCATAAGCCCTTTCCACTTACAATCAAAAAATAAGATGCAGCATTGTACACTCCTAGGCGGATTGCTTCCGGCCTCCTCGTTTGGTAATCCCAGTGCAGCCCTATCAGCCCAACTGCGACCTCGCCCTGGTTGATCTCGAGTGGTTGGCTGAATCTTCGTACCAGGTCGGCGTTTTCCTTTGGGTTGACTACAGCAAAAGTTCAAGGCGTTGAATCTGTGAAGATCGTTGTTACTTCTGTTGGCGTGCTGGACCCCCAGCAGCATCAGGTCCACCATGCTAGTGCCAGCAGGGTTGCTGATACCCCTGGACATCTTCTATACAGTCTGGCTGTGCCTTGACTGGGCCACTTTAGAAGACATCAGCGTCCTCTGCTTTGTTGAGATGCTTTAGCCCTCCGGTGAGTCGGCTCCGTTAGGGGTAAGCTTCTGTTTTCAGTGTAGAATTGAAGCCCAAGGTAGACGATTCGTCTGCTTGCATGCGTAGAGGACTTTTCTGCGTTGATCGTGAATCCAAGGGTTTAGACGAGTCCTTGTACGTACGCAGGCCACGACAAGCATCAAGCGACCTTCCTACTCGGTCTACGGTCTACATAGCTATGACTCTAGGGTGGGCCACCACCACTGCTCCTTCAGGAAGTGACACATCGGCGGCCATGCACGGCTTGATTCGTCCCTCCAGCGACTTCACCTGTCTCGGGGTTTCAATACCAGAGAGACAGAGACGACGGGGGAGGACCTACCAGTGGATACTCGTGACGCGGGTTGCGGCGAAGGAAGTGAAACGCTGAGGATCACCCAGCTCTACAAATGTTCTTAAAATAACTTGAAATGTACCCTCTTGTCTAGTAAATAAAGGTCGACCGGGCGACTCCTCGATCCTGCTGCCTCTCGGCCCTCCTGCCACCCGCCAGGCGCGAGAACTATAAAAGTGCGGGGATGGTGAGGATCGAGAGCAGGGGGTAGCGGGGAGGAGACCCAACTACCCTTGAGCCACCCCTGTAAATCACCCTTATTGTATTTTTGTATATAGACAATAGCAAATAAATTATTTTTATAAAAAATAACAAAATTAAAATTATTCACAATAACTATAGATTACCTAAAGCGTGGTTTTAAGTGATAGTGACTCAAGTTAGTTATTTGGTGCTTTTAAAATAATACGATATCACAATCTCATTTAGATAATTTAAACATGCGCTTTAAGCTTGTGAATTACAAGAAATAAACGAATGGGACGATGTTTGTGACGAGAGATGGAGAAAGAAATTCTACCTCTTGCTGATGTAACATTATGATGTATAATGTTCCAATGGGACCACGCCCACTACGAACATTAATGGATGTATCGCTTCAATTCATACTACCCGCCCCAATAAAATCAATTAATCTTAGGATACCTACAATAGTATTGTTCGCTGTTGTAGTTCTTGTAGGCTAAGAAGACATAATATAACCATGCTGGACAATATGTTTCACTACTAGATCCAAACCAATGTAAAATATATTATATCCACGTACTTACCATTTGAATATGCTGTCTTTAGAAACCTGCTAGGCTGGACGACTCTCGGTAAACCAAGACCGGCAACTGGAGCAGGAAAAGCCGGTGTATCAACAAACGCGTCCCGGC
>CABEEJ010006730.1:0-19719 GCA_901482245.1 Timema douglasi | reverse complement strand
CGTTTTTTTTTTAAGTAACTTTTCGTATTTGAATATATGGTTAGAATTAACGTAACGTGATGTAACTTTTTAGAAACTTAATTAGGATAACTTTGTATCGTAAGTTCCTTTTGAACAACTCAGTTTTGTTTGTTTATTTTGGGAACTGTGTGTCCCATATTCTTTCTGATCGAGTAGTCCCGTGGGTGCTTGGCTTATGTCTGGTAGTCAATCTCTCACGTTTATGTAAACTCTGTAATGTAGTCGTCAACATTTATTTCTCTTTATATATTAGATATCGTTTTCTGCGCATTACGAAACCTTTTGAACCATTTCAAGGTGCCCATTAGGCCCTTATAATTTTTGTATCACATATAAATAATTACCCTGTAGTATTGTCTCATATAGACTGGTCTATCAATTTTGTGATAGATATCATGTTTCCTTTTATTTAAATACTTGCACAACTTGAATTTGTAAAGTTGTTTACTTCGAGTATGATTTCCAACAGAACTCATTATGATATAATGAGACCATTTATTGTCATTAATTGAATAAAACTACTCTTTGTTGAATTTACATATTTTTACTGATTCCATTTTTTTGTATGTTAGTTTATATCCTCTCCCTTTATTACCTTTTAATGGTCGGGGTAGTAACGAGTCGTAGAGAGGGTGTAACACTGATAGTGAGTGATGACGGTTGAAACAAAGCATCCATCTCCCTTGAGAAGGAAGGAAGGTAATGAGAAGCAGTACATTAACACCAAGAGAAATCTCCCCCTTTATCCTTGGCTTTCCAATCACTCGCCAACCCTCGCCGCCATCTCGTGCCACGGTATCCATTATACACCCCTGACTGCAGCTGTAAACTAGAGTGAGAGAGACACGGAAATATAACTCTCCTTCGAGAGAGGCGAGGAGTTAACAAAACCTAGATAATGTTGTGTAAGTGTGTGAAGTTTTGTAAAAGGAAATGTATTGATAAAAAAACAAAGAAAGGCTTTATCACCATTTATTATTTAGAAAACTATATAGATCGTGCGATTGTATACAAGGCTTCACAAAGACTATGGATCCGGAACCAGTGGTTAGCTCTGTCACAAAAATGGAAAGATTTGAGTATATAAAAATCGATCTTACGGTTTGATTTGATAAAGTAAGATGACTCACATATGATGAAGATGAGTTTCGATATTATTTGTTTCTTGATATTTAAAGATGTTTAACTTGATGTATCCTTCACAATCAAATTCAGTATTTTATCACCATATACTCCAAATGCTTAGAAAAATTAAATATATCCTCCGTTAGTTTGTAAATGACGTTCATTTCTAAAAGTACAACTATTCTCAAACACTGAATGATAACGATGTCTTGAAATTCGTCGTTGAAAAGTTAAATCACCACATACAGAACAGGCTTCGATAAAAGAACAGATAATATATATATATATATGTATATACATTGATATATTTATAAAATACAAGTATTATAGTTTTATTGACAAGATTAAATTTTATAACCCTCCGTGTAAGTTAAAGTTTAAATATTTAGTTTATAAATTTGATTATATTATTTGAATCAATAGACAACTAAAACACCAAGGAGGAGGAAGAGAACTTGGAGACAATATTATTATAAAGAAATTCTAAACTAGATCAAGATAATGTATATAATAGCTTCGTTACAACTAAAGCTTGCTCTAATTTGAAACAAATTGTGTGTATGCAAGACCTATGTTATTTTAATTCCTATGTAAATCACTATAATTGGAAAAATAGTTAATGTAATGTATTCTGAGGCATTAAAGTAACATGTCACCATTTTAAAGTATTGAAGTGACATGTTTTTTTTTTTTTTTTACAAGTTTCACTTTNTTTTTTTTTTTTTTTACAAGTTGCACTTACTATAGTTTTGGCCAAAGTTGGATGATCTGCTATCACGCTAACCTTTTCCTTAAAGGCTGTAGTTCGATCCCAATCCGTTGTGGAGCTATGTTTCCCATAGTGTGGTTCCACGAGACCTTTGTTGATATGAAGTACCAACTTAACTTAGCAACAACATTGTAATTTAAAACAGTATTTGAGGGGATTCTTTCCAAGGTTTAAAAAAAGCCATCTCTCTTTTGTAACATTTAAACTTCCTCTCTGGTTTTCCCGGTGGTAGTCAGTAGATGAGAGTGGTGAAGGGTGGGAGGGAGGGGGGGGCAGGGTGAAGTGGTAAAAGGAGAGCTTGGAGCACTGGCGTCTTGTTGGCAGAGCCAATGGAGATTCCTTGTCGGTCAACAAACACTTTAGAAATCCTCACGGACCAAAGAACTGCACGGATGGCTCCAAGAATGCAAATAAGAGCAACGTCAAGAATTTGAGAAAATGGGGAAATTGATGTACTAAATTCACCTTGATCAGTTAGTAGTCTTAAGATACGTCCTCCAAATTGCTACAACACTTTAATTGTATATTATTATCTTAAGAAAGTTACATCATTTAACCGCATTAAGGAATGAGTGGTCTAGGGAATTAGACTCTAGCTAAGCTTGGTCACCGGTAATAGAAAGGTTGGGGCTCAAACTCCTGCAAAATACATGGAAGTTTAATTTCCCTCACTCAGCTAATAACTCTTTTACCCTATCTTCTATCCTCACTCCACTAATAACTCCTTTGCCCTATCTTTCTGTCCTCAATCAGCTAATAACTCTTTTACCCTATCTTCTATCCTCACTCCACTAATAACTCCTTTGCCCTATCTTCTGTCCTCACAAATTAGGATGGTTCACTCCAAACTACACTAAAATGTAATAGGTTATACATTTATATACCAATTAAAGTTAAAAGTTAGATTAATTTCACATTATTTAATGTTGTATCAATTGAACTTAATTACTTTTATAACAAAGAAAGTTCAACTTATAATTAAGGCATAACACGAGACAGGGTTTTAGATTATTAGAATGATTTAAACCTTACGTTCAGTAAAACATTAATACAAAAAAAGGAAACCATTTTCTGTTCATTTATTTTGATGCTATTATATATATAGTAAGTTAACAGTGGTCATGGGCTGTAATTAAGGCCATATGTACAGATTTTTTTTTTTCTACATTCAAAAGAGTATTCTTCTATGAAATGTTACACATCACAAATACATTTTTATATATTTTTGCTAACGAGCTATGAGGGGAAAAACTACGTTTACGTAAATTACGTTTTCCGAAGCTATTTTTAGGCCAAACTTTTTGAAATAAAAATTTAAAAACTGAAATTTAGTATCTTTAATACTATACCTATTCAGTAGAGCTGGTATTTTACCGTAGGTAGAAGCATACTCTATATAAATATACTTAAAGTTCCCTTAAAATCAACACAATTCAACAATTGTTTAATAATACTAATTTATCTATAAATATTAAATATTAATATTCATGCGATTTATAGATGTGTATACTTAAGATCAAAAAATATTCAGATTTAAAAATGCAACGTTTTACTGAATAACTTGATTTACGTATGACATGAAAATATGCACTGAAATTCCAAGTTGGCTCACGAGATCAAAACTTTGTAGAGAAGTGTAGCTTAGTTGACAAGAACGGGTGATATCCCACCTCCACAGTTCACGCAACACACAGCGGTTACTCCAGCTGTGTTATCACAGAAACCCAAGCAATCTGCAGTCCTTGCGAGATTTCTGTTTGAATGGTCATTTACAAGCTGTATCTTGAAATAATTAGCCTCTTATTTTAGTGATACTGATCTTTGTATCACTGCCAAAGTTATTTCCTTATTGAAACATGTAGTAATTTTTAGATTTGTGTTTTATTTGTGATCTCTGCGAACTGTAAGGAAACTATATATAATTATTAAAATAATAAACAATGGTTCCTTCCATCACGACCTGGAAAACGTCAAGCTTTGAAACCGAGAATGAGCATAATGTATTATATAGGCAGATAAGCTTTATGTTTATTTTATATGTTAAGGGTTTCCAGAATCAGTAGCACAGAATATACAATCTAGTAAACAATAAATGGCTGTAAGCGATCGCCCAAGGTTTCGAGACATTACATATCAAGAATGATTAAATAAATACTTAACATTTGAAAGCACATTTTAAAGTCATTGTATAAAGAATTTTCTTCATGAAAAATAGAAGTAATTTAGGCAGTTTATAGTGTTTTAATTTCTTAGCTATTTGAACAAGTTTAGTCATTAATGCAGAAAAAGGCATTATTTTATATGACTTAAATTGGCAAAACTTATTACTCTGAATATAATAACATGCATATGAAAATAATAGTTTCACAATCTTCAATTTATTGAAAACTGTAATTATTACCTTCAATTAAATTATCTATGTTTTTATATGTATTTATATTTTAGTTAGAGGTAAGAATATTTATACTGTCAGTCTGACTTAGATCTTGGTTCATATGGGATTATCTGCATGATAAATTTTATTGATTAGTTACATTTTAATTAACATTAAAATTTTGTAATTATCTACATTTTAAACCATCTGGATGATTTTCCTCAAATTAGTTAGGCTTAGGATATAGGTAAATATGTGTACATGAATGGTGATTATCAAAGCATATATATATACAAGATTAGTGTTTAACAGCTGGACCAGCGCACTCTCATTGTTTACCCTGGCTCACAGACAAAGAAATAACAGATACACAGCCTTACGGGAGATTTGTTGCGCCCCTCGAGTCAGGTAGAACTTAAAATATCCAGTGATAACAGTGCTTCCAAGTGGGGAATCTTTAAAACAACTCACTTGCAAAATGTTTCTCGTGAGAAAGACAAGCTGAGAGCTGAGAGCTGCCGTCTCTCCGAGTACTATAGTTCAGGTAGCGGTAATCCCTTACCCCCGCCTCACCCCCCTTTGATTGACCAAAACATTTCCAACAATTGAGAGTGTTGGACCCAAACATACAATGCCAGTCGTAAGAGACACGAGTCTTGTAAGTGAATTATTAAATATTTTGTGACCAGCTTCTGCGGTCCCCATTCTTTAGGATTCACTTCTTCATTAGACCGGACTGCTAATAACTGGGGTATCAGTGTTCGAATCCCGATCGGGTGCCATTCATGATGTTCCCCATCTAATCAAAAATGTTAGAAATCATATAATTTCTAAGGATATTCAGTTTGAGGACCGCAGGGCTTCGTGGAAGGATATTGAAAAAGTTTATGAACTTGACGATTGCCCTCTGGTGGAAGGTGGAATACTGAAAGCAAGAGATCTAGTAAAAATTAGACAGATAAACGTTTCACCAAAGAATTTTCAAAAAATGGCCGTCAAGTATGCGACACCGGTTTTAAGTAATTCCATAGAATCTGCTATTTTAACAGCCGTTTCCACAAAACAGCATATTCCAGACACTGCCCTGGGCACTGCTGAATTTGCAGGGAGGGTTAATAGTGTATTTGATGCACTACATTCTAAAACCCTTCATAGTGGTAACCCATTCTGCCGTGTTGTAAGTGAAATAAATCCCTAAGTGGAAGTGCATATTAAAGAAGCAACTGAATTGGTGGATTCCTGGAAAGTTGTTGGGGATAAGAGAAATGAAAAACCGTTTAGTTTTACAGGACCTAGTAATTCAATCAGGAGCACTCTTTGTTTGTGGTTGGAACTAAAACAGGAAAATATTTCATTTCTTATGACTTCAAAATTGAATCAGGATCTAATTGAAAATTTATTTTCAATTTTTTTTTAAGACAGAGAGAGGATGTAAGCATTCATGAGCAGTAATTTGCTTAAACCTCCACAATCTTCAAACCGTGAGCCTGATGACGAAGAGAAATGACTCCAAATGAGGTGTTTTCACCAGCCGCAAAATAAAATGTTATTTCTTCAGAAGTTTCTGCAGAACAAATATTGGAGGATTCGTATGAAAGTGGTGGTATGGAGGACGACAGCACAACTACAGCTTGTGTTAATTCAGTTGTTGACAAACATCCTACACTAGAGTCTTGCTCTGTCAGCTAAGCTAAGGGCCAGTTTCATAGTCAAGTTTAGTACGCCTCAAGTGCGGCGCTACACTAAGTTCATGACGATACCTACCTAAACCAGAATGGAATGGGCCAGTTTGCTATGCAAGAACGGCCCATTCCATTCTGTTTTAGGTAGGTGTCGTCATGTACTTAGTGTAGCGCCGCACTTGAGGCGTACTAAATTTGACTATGAAACTGGCCCTATGTATACTTAACCTATTTTCTAAGTACATATTTCATAATATTAATATTTTCCTAATTATAGGCAAATACATTGTTTAAATGGAGCTTTGAGAAATATATTGGTAAGCTCATTGATGGACCGAGATGTTCCTCCTTTGTTATTGTTTCTGTAACAGTGTATCTTATTTCTTTGGTGGATTTTTACAACAGTGTATTTTATTTAGTTTCACATATCTTATAAATTTTAATCAAATATCTTTATTTATAGATTAAGGAGTGAGAAAGTCTGTGCAGTGCACCTTACAATTTATTTTTTAATATTATACAGTTAACTTTGTGTTTACAGGTAGGCCCACGCTCTATTTAACTATGGCTACACAAATAATAATTGTGATTGTTGGGTATTCATCATAGGAACCAGGGGGCAGGGGGACATAAATACATTTAGCATTTTAGTACTTATATTGTTTTGAAGTTGTGGAAGAATGAAAAATAGTAGTACGTAGCTTATTTACAAGCAAACCTTTCATTCTAACAAGTTCCAATGCTTTGACTATTAAAAAACTAATCTATAACCCCTACTTGAACAATGTAGACCACATAAGATGGCCATTTTATAGGCCTAACAAGTTATGTGCATGTACCCAAATTATTCATTCTATCAAAAATTGAAATGCTGTGTAATTAGGGCTCTCCTAATGACACCATAGATGAAACTTTGTTGTTACCCACTTCTAAGAATAATAACCTCTTCATGTAGCTATGACAATAAGAGGTATTATTCCTGATGCCCTTCCATTATTCCAGGGAAGCGCTAAATGTTGAAACCACTCATTCTATCACAGATAGTAAAAACTATTGACTGTGATATATTTAATTTGAGACCGCTGTCAGTTTTTTAAATTCCAGTCTATTGAGAGAGTGACGCCCTAAGGCGGGTATCCACTAATGGGTATCCTCGTATCGTGTCATCACTGAGTATCCATATTAAAATGGAAGACACGTGACTACGATACGTATCGAACTTGAGTGCTCAGTTCTAGTTATTCTGAAGCAATCTCTCCACCCACGCATCTTGTTTTCGCACTTTAATGAAATTAAGTAATTTTTACGGTATATTTCTATAAATCGTATGGTCTCATCCTTGATCCACTCCATTGGGCCGAAAATATGTCCATAACAATAAACGGAAAAAAGCCGTACTAAAAAAAAAAAAATCTCTACACAAGGTTTCCGCCGGGCGTCCTCGACCGACAAATGACCTATCGGGCCCATTGCGTATTTGGTATCACTTTTGATACTCCACTTTCAACGATCTCCCGTCTCCTCTGATACGATACGCTGATACGCTATAAGTGGATATCCGGCTATAGACTCAAGGCGTGTTGCGGGCCACAGTCAAAATATTATTTACTTTTTAGCAACGCGTCTTATTACCCGTTTGAGTTGTACTCACATATCCTTACCACCCACAGTCAGATGGCATGGTAGAAAGATTAAATATAGCTATATGCGCAATGCTTTCCTAGTACGTCGACCAATCTCAGGACAACTGGGACAAGGCCCTGCAACAGGCTCTTCTAGCATACCAGTCCAGTCTACAAGATTCTATGAAGTTTACCCCTTACTATCTAGTGTTTAGTTAGGAGGTACAGCTACCAATTGATGTGATGTGTGGAAAGCCAGAGCCTGGCGACAGTGTCGTGGAGTATGCTCAGCAACTAAGAATAAATTAAAAACTGGACATCGTTTGACACGAGAACATCTCAGTAAAACTCATCAAGTGCAAAAAGATGTGTGCAACCGGAAGTGTATGGGTGGTGCGTATAAGATTGGTGATGGTGTGTGGTTGCATCATCCAGCAGTCAGAAAAGGAACCTCAACCAACTGCACAGGGCCTGGGATGGCCCATATATTGTGAAGACCATAATAGCATTATGTTGTCTACCGCATTCAACACGGATCACTCAATCGGAACTTCAACTTACTGAAGCGCTGCAATTCGGTCCTAAGGGAACCACCCTCAACGACAGATAGGAAGGGACTGGTGTTAATTAGAACGTGCCACCTGAGAACACCTAGGGCCTAGGAATTATAGTCTAGAAGTTTATAATGAAGGTGAAACAAAATAAAATGCTGAAATGACTGTGCTACCCAGTATTGTTCCAGCGAGACGCTATTCCACGAGACAGAGGAAGCCTACGGGATACTACCTAGACGTGTGACCATTATGACTTTCCTGTGGAATGAAAACAATTAATTACTTCTCAATGTGATGTATTACAGTGGCTCAGGAGAGACTCTAAAAATAAGGAATAAGGAATAGTGTGACGGATAGCTGTGGTGACCCATTTTACGAGTGCAGTGAGCTTACCCACCTCTGTAACTGGAATGTTTTAAGAGGGGTGGGGGCAACCAGGTGCAAAGATTAGCCGGGTAGTAAGATAATCTTCTTGTGAGTGAGGGTTGATAAGGACCAGTTTCTCTATGATCCAGATTCATTTGTTCCTGGCATTTTTTCAAACAAAAAATATAATTTTCAATTCTATTTGGGTACGGCCGAGTTATTTCATACTATTTGCAACTATAGCTTCTTTTTAAACTATTGGGTGACCTGGCGGTCTAGGGGTAAGGTGTCAGACCTCTGTGCTGGCGGCCGGGGTTCAATCCTTGGTCCCGGCACAGATTTATCTGATTAACAAACCCTTCATTCACCTCTGACAATACATCTTGTGAATGTGGGGAATGCCAGGCCTCCACCGTGGTTCGGATTCCATGTTAAACTGTAGTTCCTCCATTTCATCTCACAATCACCCTACCATTACACATTAGCGTAAGTGCGTAAAACCAGAACGGGTAGTAAGACGTGGTGATATTAATAATAATAATAATAATTTTTAAACTATTACATTTTTTACATTCTAACCACTTTGCGATAGCCTGTAGAGTAAAATATATTTCCGATCTAAGCTTACACACATACATCTATTTGATAATAATTTAATTTATTTCATCAACTTCACAGTAACCAAAGCTTTATTTATGTTACCTACATTAACTCTTTTTCGAGTAAGATAAATCATGTTTTATATTATGATAACATATGTTTATACACAGTTTAAAATATACCTAAATATGCTAAGAATGATATTATCTGTAATCGTTAAGATTAAATCAATAAAAAGTTCAGAATGGCAACTAGCGCTCAGGTTGATTATACCGGTTAATAGTTTTATAACATATGTACTCTCCTATTATCTCTCCAAGGGAAAGGCTTGTGAAAGACTCAGCAAAGAAAGCAACTGACGGAACGTAAGTGAAAGAGTCGTATTTGTCCAATTAATCCCTCGAGCCGTCTTGTAATCCCGGACCACTCTGTCCAGGAGATTGAAAGAGGCTTGTTGAGATAACTTAGCGTGAGTTGAAGTGCTGGCCACTAGAGTTCTCACCAATCAATACAGGTAACAGTGATGTAGACAGAAGACAGTATGAATCTAGTCCCTCTCTCTTGTTAGACTTGTATTGTCCTCTAAATAAGAAATAAATTGGTAAAAATATCCCTTATATATTTTTATCAATTGATTAACTTATTTAAATATTATCAACAATGATTCGAATAAACTGTCTCTGTGGTCTGGTGGTCAGAGTTCCTGGCTATGAATCCAGAGCTCCCGGGTTCGATCCCCGGCAGATTCAAAATGTATATGTAAAGCATTGGGTCTTGAACGGGGTCAAACTCAAACTTATGAGGGAAAATGAGGGGTTACTTTTATAAAAAAGTAGCATCTCAGGTTTAGAAAACTGAGATTAATGGTTTAAGGGATCATTGTGCTTCCCACATGACATCCTTTATCCGCAAATGTTAGCACTATCATCGCTAACGGTGGCGGCCGCTCGGTCGGTTCAGCTTGATGACGGGGCAAGCATTGAGTTTTTAAAATGGTTTTTAATATAACATTTTAAAAGTTTATTACCATCAGTTTAAGTAATAATGCAAATAGTACATTAATTGAGTCTGTAGTTGCACGTATGCGGAAATGTTGTTTTGAGAAAAACAATGTCAAAGTATTTGTTCTATTACTATTTTTTTTATTTAGGGATCAAACAAGAAGACACATTTCTATTCAATACATTATAATTGTATTGAGAAAAGAAAGCAATACCAATTTGAAAGTATTGCTAAGTAACTTGATACAAATAACTACTTAAACTCACATGTTTTGATGCCTTTATTCCATATAACGAGAGTTTATGATTTTATTTTCATATCAATCATCAAAACTGGAAACTATGAATAATTTTAAAATATCAAACCTTATTATTTTTTATTTAAATTATAAAGATTGTTTTTAAAATACAGTCCAAGCATTTGTCTCCTCCTCCTCCTCTGAGTAAACCTCAATTGTATTGTCACTGTCCGGATAAGTAGAAGATTTTTTTTTTTTTTTATTAAAATTCAGAAATCCGCAATACACTTTCGTCTTTTAAGTATTGAAATAAAGCTTCACTGTCCGTCTTCTTTGCCAATCGGATGGGAGCTGGAGGAACGTTTTTAAGGTGTAGCTTTTTCACAGTAGCCAGGTCGTAGTGAAATTTCCAGAAACGGAAAAGTGTGTGCATGGCTGTGAATTTTTTGCTGCGTGGTAATGTTACATCAGGTTTGTACTTTATTTGGAATTACTGTCGTATTTTGAGCTCAGAATCCTTTGAAGTAGGCTTCTTAGAAAACCTCAGACAAAGATGTTTTGAAGTCCTTAATAATAGAGGGATCAATTAAAGCTTCAAAAAGCTTAGGATTCGTATGGAACAGAACCATGGCTTAAAGATAAAGTTCGGTTGTTTCTACTATAGGTGTTTTTTATCTGATCAAGCCCAAGCTACGATCACAATGAGAGAACGAGTGTCCTTGGACAGGTAAACTTTGTAAAACGGTCTTGCCGAAAACTCTGGCCAACCGGGAACAAAATGCTCTCATTGTAATGTTTTTATTCTGGCCGCCAGCAGCATCGGAAAGCAAAAGAATATGAGTGGAGTCAGGAAATAATGTCAAAATGTCCAATAAGCAATCATATAGAAAGTTGCTATAGAATTGAAGCTTTGTTTTGCTGTTGACTCCATGAAACAATATAGAAATGATGAGTCATCATTGTGTACATGAATGTTAAAAGAATAGAGCCATAAGCTTTCTATAGGACTGGTTTGTAACTTTGGTTTTGGGAATAGGGTAATTCTGTGCGTAGTCAAATTTAAGCACTGTGTGCTTGTCTGCTGTTTTGGTTTTCACAATAAAATCCTTCTTTAATGCTTGATGTGGCAATACTTAATTTTTGTGTAGGGAATAACACAACTTAGTTGGATTACCAGGGATAAACTTTACTATTTGCTTAGATTTGGTGCAGAAATAACAAACATTACTGTGTTTGTTGAAATACTTGAAATAAGTTTCATACTTAATGATTAAATTTTCCCTGATTCACTGAAGAAATATTCAGAAAACATAGAGTGGAGTATTTTTAAGGTTAAGTTCAGGGTTATCAAAATAATTTAGATTAATTTTGTCTGAGCAAAAGTGACTCTTTTTGTGTTGAATGCTGAGTAAACACTGTTCCATGAGTTTCCACACATTCGAAATCCAGCTTATGTGGTCTTGTTTGGTGTTTTCCCCTCAGTTCCGAAAAAAACTAAATTCTCTAAAATGTTCATTCCAACAACTACTATCCTTTTAACAGACACTTGGAAAAGTTTCAAAATTACATCACGCCATCATTTCTGGGACTGTCCACCAACTGCTGAGAAGTAATCCCACAGGTTTTCCCGAGGCTTGTCAGAGTTTTGCACTTTCCTCGGTTTCTGAATATGCTGGGATTGTTTCATACAGTTAGACAACATGGTGTCTTGGACAACCGTCTTCTTAAAACCCCAGAAATGTATGAACATCTGTTCCTATAGCTCAGCATTGAACTTACTGAAACAACTCATGTTGCATCATTCAGACATATACTTGAAAGATTTACCACATACTTGTTAGCCTACAGAGTTTGTATAAGGAACACCAGCTTGCCTGGAGATTTTTGCATTTTTTTTCCCCACTTACTTTTATGAAATTTTTTCATAGCAGACCTAATTCTATCTTCAAATGACAGGTTACTTGTGACAAAACTTACATTTTCACTCAATTAATTGGTTTATAAAACAACCGGAGCTAGCCTTACTAACTAACCTTAAAACAACACACCATTAACAAAACAGATGATTGTTACATTCCCACAAATAAAGTGTTGCCACTCTGCACAGAATAAAAATCACGTGACCAAATATCAGCACTGCTCTCGTTTTATAGCGAATGTGTGAATCCACAATAATCTGATTATTAACTGTGACGTAATGAGAGTACCTATATGGGTTTAGACATATGACCATCACTCTGGTTTATTATACCATAATATAATTTGGGGTGAACCCAAACTATATTATGGTATAATAAATTGCACATGAAATATATTTTAAAAGGTGTAAACATTGTCTCTGCAATTGCATTCTATTGAACTAGACAAGCAAACAAGCATAATGGTTGCTACTAAACTTTCGACAGCACTCTATGATGGTACATTTTTTCTTTTCAGGAGTAGGTATTAATGAAGGAAAGTACTTCTGAAAAAAGCGAGTGAAGAATCACAAAATATTCATATATCGTGGTAATCTTTTTACGACCACATTTCCTACCTTTTCGGCAGGCACAAAGTCTTTAGCAACTGTACCTCGCATATTAGGCTTATGAGATCTTAACAGTACTTGGCAAGGTAGTCGTTCTTGTAGCGATTTGTCTTTCATTTTTAGAATCCTACGTAAAAATATATGTAGTGGGTTGTGATATTTATCCTGATGATCACTATCAACAGTCTCATAAATTATATCAGTTTTGTTCTGAAATATTACTAACAACGTTTCATTACTGCTACCTGTTCCTAACAGAACGAGCTCATCAAGGTTGTAATTATTCAATGCACCTGAAAATGGATTTTTTTTTCTTATTGGTGATAGTGTTCTGAAACTATTAGTGCCTTCGACTATGCAATCTGGTAACCTAGCATCAAGCCGTTCAACCTCATAAATGTGGCCAGGCCAGGTCTGTTCAGGATTTTTATGTAATATTTTGAAACGTGTCATATCACGGGCACACATTGGGCAATCATTAACAGTAGTGGCGTTTTCTTCCTCTCATTAAGTACACGTGAATATAGCACTTAGAACACCGTCTCATATTATTTGACATAGCATAAGATGGAAGAATCTAGGAGAAAAAAGTTTCCAGTGAATGATGACAACAGGCAGTAAACTCATCTTGTGATTTCCTGAGATAATTTGTATCACAAATGGTTTCATTCAAATCAAAGTTATATTCCAGACGTTCTTTCCGTAGCTTCCATACACAGTATTTAATTACATCCGTGTCTCTCATTCTTTCTATTAACGTAGTGTAACGATGTTACAAAAAGAACAACTAACTCAATCAAATGGGAGTACACTCACCATCTGCCTTGGTGAACATAAACACTGGAGCACACATACCGCGACGTCCTCTCCCTACAACTCTATTCCATGGATTAAAGGGAGATACCGCCCAATGATCCGCTCGGGATAGAAGCCCCACCCTTAAACGAAGTGAGACAATAACTTAACCAGTGTAGTTTCCGATTCAGCCACCTACATGGTTGTCGGATTTTCTTGCAGCTCCTAGAGTCACCGCTATCCCTCCTAAGCGCTGCTTGTCTCCTCTCTTCAGTCCTTTTTCTCCCTCCCTCTTTCCCTCTTTCTGTGGGAATTTCTGGTATTTGTGTCCACTATTAATTGCGATGTATCTTTTACAGGCTTACTCGTTGTATCACTGACTAGCTAAGGTGAGAGCGCCGGATTAAACTTTTACTTATTTGCATTATTCTAAATTCTGTTTAGGCTTAGAATGGGTAAATCTTTTCTAAATTATTGATTTTGGCTGATTAAATTTGATTGTTAGCTTTAGGTTGGGTTCCTTTGGGCTGCGGCCGTGGAACATATTTCTAGCCACGATTTATTATGATTTGATAGTTTGGGGAACGAAATCTATGTTCATGGGTGAACTTTGTTTTCTCGTCGCCAGTCGACAAATTTAGAGTCACGCTCTTACCACCTTTTGTTATATCGTTTTCAACTTGTGCAGATGGATATTTTTCCGGGAGGCCAGCCTTGGCTGCATTCTTTATGCTTTATTACATTGGGGACTTGACTTGTTGTACGTAACTATGGTTACCTTCGTCACCTTAAGCGGTACAAAGGGAGATGGCCATTGTAAATTTGTATGGGATTTGGTAGTAGTCTATTTCTATGGGCACCATGCCTTTACGGGGTGCCTAAACTTAACTCTAACTTTGTTTGTTGTAGGATACAGGCTAGTTTGGTTGGGGTTGTAAGACATCCNGGTTGTAAGACATCCCCCCCCTTTTTTTTTTGTCATATTGTATTTCTCACGGCTCTTGTGCGCCGTTTGTCAGGTCGTTAGCTCGGGAGGCTGGCAAGCTTTAATAAACACATTACTTACGTTTGGGACATTACGCAGCTATTTGCGGGCTCGGTAGATAGTGTGGTATTTACGTTAGTTTGCTCTGGAAAAAAATATCTAATATTGAAATGTTTTGGTGTTATGTTAATTTCCTTATCTTTGACTTACCTGGTAACTTTGTATATTGGCGCCGTGTCATCATTTATCTTGGCCATAGATAGTTGGGTGACCAATATGTGTTTGTAGGGACGCCATGTTCGGTATTAAAGTCTTTACTTTAGAGTCATGTAAATTTTCTTGGGATGATGTGTTTACATAAAATTGCTCACGTTAAACATTAGTCTATTTTGGCTTTAAAAATAGAAATATGTCTGTATTAACGTCTTCCGCTTTATACCTATGGAAAATATACATCGAAGTCTTCAACTTCAAACTCTTGTAAGTTTTAATATTTATTGGACGTTATGTTTATATTAATGTTTCTTAATGTTTCTGTTATCTTAAATATCTTATAAAATATTATGTTTAATTTCAAACTTCAGCTTTACAAACCAAACAATATTATTACATGTGTAATTCTATTTATGTATTGTTTTATTGCAAATAAAACAATTACAGTTATTCTCTTGTAACTCCTTGAATATTTATCACACTTCCTGGTTAGTTAAGATGGTTACAGTAACCTTTGTGAAGAGCACCATCTGGGAGCCAGTCCTGTTGGTTGGATATGTAAATCATATTGATGTACTGTAGTGTTCAATTAACATGCTCTTCAACTGTCAGTTAGAAACATAGTTTCATTTATAAAGATAGATTTTTTTTAAATTTTAAAGTATTGTTTAAAAAGCTAAGGTAATTATGATTATGAATGAGTTTTTAACACATTTGATACTGGTATTAGTCTTTGGCTGAATATCTCTTTTTTTTACTCAAGTATGTATTTGCTTAGGCAGCTCTTGTGATACATGAGTAGCTGAAATGACAGTTATGGCCACTTTATCCCATAAGGTTAATATTAGTCCACCATACTGCGAAGTTGGGCCACTTTCTCTCACATTGATCCTTCTCATAGAGCTGGTGGGTCACTTTCTCACATAAGAATAGTATTGCTCAGTGGTGGATCAGGAAATAATATTTGGGGGTAGGTTACGAGGGGTAAAACCAGGCGTTACACCATTAGTTTGATAAAACTTTTATAAATCACTAACATTTTATCATAATATTACTACGTATTGGCTGTTACTCGTTTAACCGTTTATTAAAACGTTTCCCAGGAGGCACTACGAGGAAGCGAGTAACGTCACCTCCCACTTATAACTAAATTTGACTAAACTGTTTAATTTTTTAAAAGCCGTACTGTTTAACTCGATGAAATCAGGCTATGATATTCACAAGCACTAGAGCTTGTTACGTAATAAAATCTTTATTACAAAGGTTAATACACAAACTTCCTTTTCAATATACTTACACTCAAAACAAAAAGAGTGAATTTTTTTATGTCTCCATTGGTGAACACATTTGTCTTATTTTATATAGTGACTGTATGCAAGAGTATCGCATCCATGATCTAAAATATAGCTTTTTTCATCTCCGGGGGAAGGTGCAAGTTTATTCAAGGAGATATTGTACAATAATTGATGTTTCTCACTTCTTATCATGGACATATTGGCATAGTGTAAAATCCCCTGCTTTAAACATTTTTTATAATGGCATGTTTAATTTTACTTTTGAGATTTGTTTTTGACACACCTTTACCTACTTTTTTTTATCCTCAAGAGACTCCTTTTGAATGGAGTAAAGTTTAGGTCGAAGCCCCACAAACTTTAGAATACATTTTGTCCATATTTACTTTTAACATAATTACAATGAGATTTATACATGATAACCTTGCTTATATCTGAGATTGCAAAGCCTGCATAGATAGGCTAATTCAAAAATAGACTTATTTTTCTCATATGAACCCTAACTAACTCTTCCGTGAAGTTTCTATAAGCAATAAATGCTGGTGAAGCAATACGCTTCTTCAAACTTTCTTCATTATTTAGTAATTGAACATTCACACGATGTCTTTGATTCTCCATCCACTTCCCGAATACTGCATTGTTCATCAGTTTTAAAAAGTCCTTTTCAAATACATTTAATGCATTTTTTCGTCGTGATGTATTAAAATCAATATATGGTTTCATCCAAGCGCTCTGATTGAAAGTTAGGACTCGATGTATCTTTTGAAGCTTCATACCCAAGGAAATATACAGTTTTAAATCACGGTAGTGTACCACATAATTTTGTTTACTGTTTAGGTTGGGCACTAGTTTTTCTGTTTTCCCGCCGGTGGGAAAGTTCAGCTTGGATTGTATATACTTAGAGAATGGGGATAACATCTCAGGAGTAACTATGACTTTTTCAGGAGCAAGTGGATAGTCACTGTGCTTGTCATGAATTTCTTCCGGGTACCCTAGATACACTTCTAATATATAACCCACAGGGCTATCATCAGCAACTGAAATTATATGGAGCTCTGCTATTTCACTCTTGTTCAACCACCTAAATTTACTCTGAGGAAGGCAATCAGACATAACAGTCCCGTATAGATTATTACAATCCCAGAATGTGATGTACTTTACCTCATTTTTAGGGTTAAAATCCATCATATCGGGGTTGTTTGTCTCAGAATGTCTATTAGAAATCATAGACACCACCACGTATCCTCTTTTCAATGAATAAATGCACTTTAATATCAGTAACCCCAACTCAACCTTGGTCGTATTAAAAATGCCACCAATGCTAGTCCAGGGCTTGTGCAAAAGTGTAGAAAGTCTAATTTATAGTACTCAAAACATAAAGAGCGAAAGTATTTGAAAACGTCTGCTAAAAGTATAACATCACTTAAAACATATAAATTTTGATAATCTTCCGTAGTATTAATTTCAAAGTTTTCGCACACAGTTTTAGCATGAGCATATTCACTTTCTGAAATATTTTCTTGGCGCATCTGATTATATAATGAGGATTTTTATAGGTAAAAATTCTTTATATTTTATTCTATTCTTCGGGCATCTTTATCTTCTGAGCACCGAAATCAATACGCCGCTCACAATGCTCATACCTGAGATTTTTCTTAGAAAATCTATGCCAGCAATATTTGCAATAGTATGATTCACCATCGTGTCTCGTCAGTGAGCTTAGCAATCTGCTGAAGTTCTTAATAAGACAATAATGTCCCCCATCCACATTGGAAAGAAACAACAAACTCACGTGATTGTCACGACTGACCTTAGTTATCCTTAAAGGGAATATTTCCCCTGGGTAGCCATACATATTAATAAATTCGTTATTTTGTTTTGCAAACTTAGCTAGAGGTATTTGTACAGGATATTCAATACCATCCATATTTAATTTACCTTCCAGTTATATATACTTACTCACTCGATAACCGTGATATTCAACTGGGTATAGAAATGCTAGCACAGACCAAAGATTACATTAACTGTCAGTATTTCTTATATTAGTTAGGGAATGTTTATTTTTCAATTCTTCTGATAATGGAATAGAGCTGGCATTAGCCAAAGGAATATATTTAGCTAGTTTAAGCTTAAGTATTTTACACGGTCCTCAGACCAACCACATCCTTTGTGTTGGAAAGAAGAAGCTGCTTCAATCATGCAAGTCCATGCATCCTCAATCAGCAATTTGAATGCGTGAGGACATAGAGTGACCATACACTTACTGTGAAAGAAAGGGGTGATTGTTTCATCCCCCTCCTCACCAACACGAGAGTACTCTACGCAGGCACATATATACAATTTTAGTTTACCCATTATGCTAAGTTTTTGGGCAAGCGTTGCTTCCAACTTCCTTTTAATATCGTTAATACCAACTAAAAATAGCAAATTTTTTGAGTGAAAGATCTTGATGATTTTGACTGTATCATTCAAAGCTTCTGAAAAATTACAGGGATTGTAATCTTCATTGACATCGAGACTCTCAATATATTACTTCAGCTCCCGACTATCTGAGGAAACATGTCGCTGTAAGTTGTCACTCCGACTAAAAACGTGTCCACACTCATCACACTCTTTAAGTCCACCCCCGTGTTGTAAACGCATATGACGTGTCAGGTTGGTAAGCTTGGTAAAAGATTTTGAACAGTTCTTACATAGGAAGACCATTTTAACCAAGCGTGTTGTATTAAAATTACTAGATAAAATCTTAACTATAGAGTGTGTTGTATGAAAACAAATAGATATAACCTTAATTATAGTTGACTTGACAACTATTCAATATCATTCCTCTAGATGTGGAAGATAAGATTCACACCAGAACAAACAAAGAGGATTTGACAAAAACCTTCGTATACTTAGACAACAAGTTAAAGCCCTTATATAACTCTATAAACACTATTTTTCTGCGAGTAACAAGAGATGTGTATGTACAATTATTGCACCTCCAAATGATACACTTAGAAATAAAATCAATAAACATAGTAAATAGTGTACGGGTAGCATACGCGTTACTCTCTGAATCCATCAATATATCGCTATTTACGAGTAAATTATTATGATAAGGCAAGTTTATATTCATTTATTAATAAATTTCATTCTGTGCCCTCCAGTGAGGAAAATTGGTACTTATAATTTCTCAATGTCTTGTGTTAACCCGTACATATAAGTACTAAACAATTGTAGCTATCACTACTCATACAATAATTTAATTACACTAATGGGTTAGGATAAGGAAATATATATATATGGGGGTAAATGTGCCCGCATTTGTGTGGAGGGATAGTGAAATACTGTAGGGAAAATACCCTCAGTTTAATAGGGCAGTGTTTTAGTTATAACCTCCTCAATGAACCAAACTAAACGATCTCCACGCTTATGCCTGCATGTTCATCAATGTATGTATATATGTAAGGTTTTATTTAAAAAACACACACTGTAATGATATGGATTTTTCCTGTCTTTTTAATATTCGCGATCATATTTTAAAGTAAATATAATAATATTTCTTCTTTTCA
>CABEEJ010006729.1:15980-28563 GCA_901482245.1 Timema douglasi | reverse complement strand
CCCTCCTCTTCCTATTTCACTAAAATCCGCCCTTGAGTATTCTTAAGAACAGTTTAGATGCTGGCGTATTTATAATAATATAATTGGAACGGCACGATTGTAGCAATGTTTGTGATTAGACAGCGACCATATTGCACGACGCTAAACATTGTTTATACACATTACTGTTAACATGTTGACACACCAGTTTTTACAATGTTTAGAGCGTTCCCACTTTTATTGAGGACTGGTTTTCGGAACATCACTCTCACACCCTGGAACTTGAGATGGCTTCCATGGGTAGCGTATTCCATTTACTGTTCCCAGGGTAAGAAGTTGGAGACGGTAAAAAAATTAATAAATAAAAATAATAGTAATAATAACAGTAATTCTAAATGAATATAAATTTGTGTTCTTTTGTTTTTTTCGATTTGAAATATAAATGCTTCGTTACACATTTCGCGCTAAAGTTGTTTTTGTTGACATTGCCGCTTTAGAGCGTTTGTGAAACTTTAAACTGTAATAATAATATACTCTAACGTTTGAACGAAGTCGAAATAATTCTATTCATACTTGATACTTATACTTTATTCTACAAATGGCTTCTGTAACTGGAAGCATCCAATGTCTAACCAGTCCAGGGCCAATTTGTCATACAAGGGGTAAATGTTTATTCTATTTTAACCCTTTGACTGGTAAATATGCCTTTTTGTTTTTTAGTACAGATTTTTACTACCCTTTCGGGCTATACGCCTACATACTACTACCCCAATGTGTTAGTAATTAGGAAGGTTGAAACTATAGGAAGTGTAGGGACTACCCGCATATGCGTGGGATGTAGTGTAAAACCATTTAAGAAAAAGCACCATCAGTACACCCGACTGGGATTGAACCCCGCAGCAAATTCATTTGTCAATCAGAATATTTCAGTGGTGGAATTTTTTAGCTTAGCTTTACAGTTGATGGGACCACGTTCAGAGTTAAAGCTGCAATTACTTTTTTTAGGCACTCTAAATTGTTTTTTTAAATATTTTGTGGCCTGACATTACGATACTGCAAAATCAAAGAAAAATAAATTTATGTTAAAACAGAAGCCAACAGTGGTTTATGAAGCAAAAGCTTTAGTAAAAAAATATCTCTATATCTTATAAATGGCACTCAAGAAAGTTTCTTGGTAAAACTAAAATACATTGATAGAATAAATAAAGCACGCCAAGAACTTGGACTTGAGTTGTGCGCAATTGCAAAATTAGGTTATGCCCTTTTGGATTTTGGTTGATGTTTGAGATGAACACAAATATGAAGATTTTGAAATGATTGAAAAAGAACTTAGCTTTAAATTCTGATTACATACACTGCAAAGGTTGAATTTGTAAAAGAAAAAGATTTTTTGATGCAATAGTAAGGGAATTGGTACCTACTAGAATTAAATACAAAATAAGCTTTTTACATAATTTTTCTACCTTAGGCCTATTATAGACTACAGACACAGAAATGACAAAAATGCATACAGCACGTTACTTGATACCTCCAGCTTTCTTGTATACAGATCTTTATCAAAGATCTGTATCAATTTAAAGCTTAATATTTAGTCAACAACTATTTGTCACATTTCGAAGAAGACTTTGTTTATGAGCTTATGATAATTTCTGCATCGTACAGGGCACAATATATGTAGCAGAAATTATAAAATCCCAAACAAAGATAAACATTTTACATGTTTTCCAAATTTTCAAATTGCTTTGAGGATCTCTTTTTTGATAGTTGAAATATGATTCTTTCTAAACTTAAGTAATTCAAGATCTGTATGAGCTGTATCAACCATGAGCCAAGATTACTTATGGTTTTTACCTCTTAAATACCTTGAGAGCGATGTTACCTGTAATGGTGTTATCAAAGATTTCGCTTCAACGAAAAGCCTAAAAATAAACTTTCCTTAGAAATGTTATAAGTAGACTAGATTGTAGAGTTGTTGTTTTTAAAATATAGTTTTGAAGTTTCAAAGGCATATTTTTTCTTTCTTGATTATTTTTCAAAGAAGATTTTCTAGTTTAAAAAAAGCTTTGTTCGTAGGCCTAGGAACTGTGTCTACGGTGCCTGGCGGGAAATACGACTTCAAGCGTCTTATATTTTGGTAGAGACGAGTGTTTTTCTCAGGGGACATTAGTGACCTGTAGCAAGTAGAGGCAGTGACTGAACATCCAGGTCATCGAGAGGTGAGTGACCTCCAACCGTGACCTGCCAGATTCGTACCCAGCACCACGTTCTAGACTGCAAGCACACCTTGCTGGCCGGCCGGAGAGATGAGCTTCTATCATGTGTGCTCAGGAGAGGCGAGGAAGAGAAATAATAACACGTTGTCAAGTGATTATATTTGATACATAACTATCCAATTAGTTATAGTTTTCCTGGAGTTTCATCGTATTTGAAAATGCTGTAAGAAAAATCAAGTGGAACGCGTTCTGGATTAATTATTTTATTTGAAAGATTCAACCAAAAAATATAATTCTAGTGTTTTCACAAAATCTACGTCATTTAAAAAGATAGTATTTCTTTGTTCGACGGAGCAACGATGACCTAAAATTAACAGAAACTTTTAAATGAGACTAAACTGCCTATGACGGGAGATCAGGGTTCGAATACCATTTGGGTATACAGAGGAGGTTTGTTCTTAAATGGTTTTCCACCCATCCTCAAATCAAGTGCGGGTACACTACCTCTATATTAGACCCTGCTCATTCCTAACACTTCAGAGTAATTAGTTCAAATGCGAATAATCCGAACGGAATACGCGATACCGAAAAAAAAAACCTTTTGGGGAGTATTCCAATTTACATGAGAAAAACTTTTTCTTAGTACCACGTCTTACTGCCCGTTTTGGTTATACACCTATCTGCTAATTACACCAACAGGTAAGGGATTAGGAAAGATTAATCTAGAGCAAATGCAACGTCATTTGCGTGGAGGGATAGTAGAAAACCATTTAGAAAAAAACACCCTCAGTGCACCCGACCAGGATCGACCTTCGATCTCCCTGTCATCGGCAGTCTAGTCCAACACGATATTAGCGCGTTAGACCACGTGACCGCCGAAGAGTTATGATAATCATTGTTACATTCCCCATCAAATAGCTCGTGTGTGGGTCTCTAACAAGTATAAATTATAAATATATTTTAAAACGTGTATCTATCGTTAGGGTGGTCGTGTGGGTTTACACCCCTGACTATATCCTGGGAGGTTGGGATTTGTCTGGGTTTGAGCCCCAGTGCAGTGTAAGGAGGATATATTTTTCACAAACCTCACGCCTATCGTCCTATCCGGGCTGCAACATACTCGCACTAATGTGATCGGGATGAGAAAAGTTGATTTTAAAGAAAGTGTACCTGGCATCTGCGTGAATGGAGAGTGGGAAATACCAACTCAATACATCCACAGGGGTATAAAGCTCAATCTAAAAGCAACACACCTGTCAGAATGAGACAGATGCATGTATCCACGTGACCACCTGTGTGAGTCTGAGTGTGGTCCTCGCCCTGCTCATTCCTGCGCGTGTTCTAGAAGCTTCCTTCTCACCTATATTTCCTGATAATGATCATTGCCAATCCTTATCCTTAAGTGTAACCATAAAAAAATAATTTCGTTATATAAATACATATTAAATATAATAAAGTAGTTGTTCATTTTTTACTTACCCTCGACTCGTCGTCATTGTAAAGTTGTAGTGCTATTAAACATATTTTATTTAGACTGGATTGTTATAAAATCAATATTTTCGGAGCAATAGGCATATGTATTTTATGGAGTTATTTGACAATTGAAATTGATTGTTATGCCCTTTTGTTGACAGAGATGTTTCTGCAACAATATAATAATTATATTATTTTGTTTCACAAATCTTAGCGAGTTTTTAATACCAAAGTTCCTCTATTTTAAGATAAAGGAGCGAGAAAGTCTGTGTGGTTCATTATACCATTTATTTAGGTAAAGAACACATTCTTTCATTCTTTTTTTTGTCATTTTGAAGTTTTTATAATTAGTAATTAATTGTAAAACATCAAACTTTACAGGTTGATATCGCTGTAAAAAAAATAACTGCCCCTTTTTTTAGTGAGAACTTTCCTCAACAAACTAAACTGGATGTTCATCATCTCTGAGATATCTAACTGTATAGTGACTATTGGGAAACCTGCTGCGGTGACCGCATGGTCTATGGTGTCACTCTCTGCTAGACTAGACTGCCAAGATGACAAGTAGATCTGAGTTCGAATCTTGGTTGGGTGTACTGAGGGTGGTTTTCCTAAACGGTTTATCACCCTTCCGCTACGTGAATGTAAGCACACTTCCTCTAAATTCAACCTTCCTCATCTCTACTCATTAATGTAATTAGTACATATTCGTATAATCTGAACAGGTAGTGAGGCGTGGTGCTAATTAATAAAACTATTGGGAAACAGCGTCTTTTTAACTATCTCGTTTTGGTTTGATCAATCTTCCCTTAAATAAAATAACATTTTTAACGCTGTTTCACCTTCTTGGCCCAGCACTGCACCTCTCGACGTAACGTAAAGCGTGGAGATTTGGCAACAGTTAACAGAGATACAGCGAAGATAAAGCTTTTCGCTTTGGAAGTTGCCTCAGCGGTAATGTTGGGTGTGGTGGTAAGTTACTCATTTGGGGCTTACCAAGATAATAAGGGAGGTAAAGGGACATAACATCTCCATTTCACCAGTAAATTACCAAAACAGGAAAATAATCCATGAAACTGAAAGCTTTTCTAGTTGATCAACATAAAAAACAACTTTGGTTATTCACAAATTGGAATCACAAACTACTTACGTTAGTGATAACTAGCCCCTCTACAGTAAAAAACAAACAAAACTTCTCATTTGACAGTTTTTCAGCACAAACACAAATATTAATTTATATTTAATCGTTAATCTAATTATTCTGAATTCGCAGTTACATTTCGAAGACCCCAAGACTATAAGCATGCTGCCACCTACAATACGATATGATAATTGCTACCTATTGAGATAAAAGTTTGATGAAATTAAGCTTTGGGTAACTATTGAAATGCTGTTTGCCTGTTGCCTGGTCAAATATACACAGGATGTTAGCCGTTGACACGAGCGTGACCTAAAGACGTAAGCTATAGTCGAGCCTCCAGGTTAATTCATTACTATGAAGTTTAGTTTTCTACACGTAGCAGTAGTCTTACAGCTTTTAGTTATTTATCATTAGCATAATGGCATTCGAATTCTCATCTTCTGATACCTAATATGCCTCCCTGCATAATATAGTACAAGGTACAGGATATTGTACTCAGTGTGTAAGACAACCAGCATCTCATACAGGACATTGTACTCAGTGTGTAAGTCAACCAGCATCTTATACAGGATATTGCACTCAGTGTGTAAACAACCGGCATCTCATACACGACATTGTACTCAGTGTGTAAAACAACCAGCATCTCATACATGACATTGTACTCAGTGTGTAAGACAACCAGCATCTCATACAGGATATTGCACTCAGTGTGTAAGACAACCAGCATCTCATACAGGATATTGCACTCAGTGTGTAAGACAACCAGCATCTCATACAGGATATTGCACTCAGTGTGTAAGACAACCAGCATCTCATACAGGATATTGCACTCAGTGTGTAAGACAACCAGCATCTCATACAGGATATTGCACTCAGTGTGTAAGACAACCAGCATCTCATACAGGATATTGCACTCAGTGTGTAAGACAACCAGCATCTCATACAGGATATTGCACTCAGTGTGTAAGACAACCAGCATCTCATACAGGATATTGCACTCAGTGTGTAAGACAACCAGCATCTCATACAGGATATTGCACTCAGTGTGTAAGACAACCAGCATCTCATACAGGATATTGCACTCAGTGTGTAAGACAACCAGCATCTCATACAGGATATTGCACTCAGTGTGTAAGACAACCAGCATCTCATACAGGATATTGCACTCAGTGTGTAAGACAACCAGCATCTCATACAGGATATTGCACTCAGTGTGTAAGACAACCAGCATCTCATACAGGATATTGCACTCAGTGTGTAAGACAACCAGCATCTCATACAGGATATTGCACTCAGTGTGTAAGACAACCAGCATCTCATACAGGATATTGCACTCAGTGTGTAAGACAACCAGCATCTCATACAGGATATTGCACTCAGTGTGTAAGACAACCAGCATCTCATACAGGATATTGCACTCAGTGTGTAAGACAACCAGCATCTCATACAGGATATTGCACTCAGTGTGTAAGACAACCAGCATCTCATACAGGATATTGCACTCAGTGTGTAAGACAACCAGCATCTCATACAGGATATTGCACTCAGTGTGTAAGACAACCAGCATCTCATACAGGATATTGCACTCAGTGTGTAAGACAACCAGCATCTCATACAGGATATTGCACTCAGTGTGTAAGACAACCAGCATCTCATACAGGATATTGCACTCAGTGTGTAAGACAACCAGCATCTCATACAGGATATTGCACTCAGTGTGTAAGACAACCAGCATCTCATACAGGATATTGCACTCAGTGTGTAAGACAACCAGCATCTCATACAGGATATTGCACTCAGTGTGTAAGACAACCAGCATCTCATACAGGATATTGCACTCAGTGTGTAAGACAACCAGCATCTCATACAGGATATTGCACTCAGTGTGTAAGACAACCAGCATCTCATACAGGATATTGCACTCAGTGTGTAAGACAACCAGCATCTCATACAGGATATTGCACTCAGTGTGTAAGACAACCAGCATCTCATACAGGATATTGCACTCAGTGTGTAAGACAACCAGCATCTCATACAGGATATTGCACTCAGTGTGTAAGACAACCAGCATCTCATACAGGACATTGCACTCAGTGTGTAAGACAACCAGCATCTCATACAGGATATTGCACTCAGTGTGTAAGACAACCAGCATCTCATACAGGATATTGTACTCAGTGTGTAAGACAACCAGCATCTCATACAGGACATTGCACTCAGTGTGTAAGACAACCAGCATCTCATACAGGATATTGTACTCAGTGTGTAAAACAACCAGCATCTCATACAGGACATTGTACTCAGTGTGTAAGACAACCAGCATCTCATACAGGATATTTTACCCACTGTGTAGGACTGTGTAAAGCGCCTGGTTCTTAAATCTCATGGCGTACAGTGACTCGGGCGGTTTGTCAATCCTAACAAGAACTTCTTGACTGTTGCACACACATATTATATTAATTATATTTCCGAGATTGAAGGGGTGAGAACGCTTGGACGTTCATGTTATGAGGATAAATTAAAATGAAAATATTTATCTTCCAAAATTAAAGTAATTTGTCCTATTAATTTTAGGGTAATTCCTAAGTAAACTTTTATGTTGTTAACTTTTCAAACGCTGAACAACCTGGTGCTAGATATAATTTATTTAAATAAATTGTACTTGAGTCAACATCTAAAATACTAAAAATAAAATGCAAAACTTGGTTTTTGCTTAAATTACTGTAGTATAAATAGTATTTATCATAAGTATTGGCTATCGCTATAATTATTAATGTTTATTTGAATAAATCTTTGTGAAATATCAGAGCTATAGACATATTTTCGTTCGTGTGTAGGTTATATTGTGTTATTTTGGCTACATACCCATTTTTAGAAAGTTAAGGTGGGGATGTAAGGACGCGAGAAAATACCAGTGTGTTTTTAAGTTCGATAGTAAAACTTTTTTGTTTAAAATAAATAAAATATTGCTTCAATCGAAACACAGTTTAATTTTCCTCACATAGTGATATCAATAGCTCTTGAATATTTGTCAAGAGTGTCGTGTAATTTAATAACAGCTTTTTCTGGTCATTTAAAAAGTTTGTAATCTTACACCGCTATTCTCATGACTTATTCAACAATTTTTGAAACCACCAAGTGAAGAAAATTAAACTCTGTGTTTGTAATGAGGAAATATTTTATTTATCTTGAACAAAAAAAAAAGTTTTGCTATAAAAACTGTAAAAAACCTTGTCCTTTTTTGTGTTTCCTAGATCCCCCCCTTAACTTAAACCACTCAACTAAGACACTCGGTATTGAGGGTCATTAAAACTATAGTTTACAGTTATTTCCTTATTATCTTACAACTGAAGGAGTGAAACAATAATAGTTCACACAGAAGGTGGTGTGCGGGGTAAGAAGGGGTTGTAGGCAACCTGACGAGCCAGCGTTGATAAACTGGGGAGATTGTTCACAGAAAAACAAGAGAGTGACAACCACGCTATTTCCCAACAGAAGAGTAGCCATGCAGTTAGTACCCTCAGAGATGATGTCTAGTGTAGCTGCAGCTCTTCATTGTAATTGTTCCCACGAGATGTTATCTCTCTGAACATGTTGAGCGCAGTTTATAATCCCCCCCCCCTCCTAATCTGGGCACATTGTCGCTAAGGGGGAGAAATGCAAGGTCGAAGTAATGAGGGTTTCACTCCCCTTGCTCGTCAAACAGCTGTTTGGTCAGTGTACATCCACATGCTCCACTTGCTCCACTTGCAGCAGCTAAGGCTGGATGTAGGCCTGTAACGCATAACTATTAGTAGATAGTGAATAGCGTACAGAGCACAAGCTATAAAGAAAACACAAAGCTTGTGATGATGAATGTGATTAAAATATTACTTAGATCGATATATATATACATATATTGGCCTAACCTCTTTGTTTTACTAGGTAAGGTCTTGAAATATACTTCAATTAAGGGTTCACTTGAAAAACAATGTTAATTCAGTTCTATCTTTGAAAACATTAAATTAATATGAGTGGTGCCTGTACTAATAAATCAAATTTTATTTTAATTGGGGTCAGAATTTATTAATGTCATGAATATTATGTTAGACCTGCTTTTAAACAACGGAATTACATATTTAATACCACCCCTTTACTTTCAATCATATATACAATCGTAGTGGTTGACGGCCAAAAAGAGAACATTCATTGAAAACAAGCAAGTATGGCTACAAAAAGATATCTCAAACATGAACAGAGAATAATTTCCGTCTCCTGTGTACAATGGCGTTTAATTGGCAAGAGCAATCTTCTACGTTCTCATTGGTTGATAAGTTAGATGTCTCGCGGTCATTGGCTGTCCATGCTCAAGTCCATGTATGACGCATAAAAAAATAAAGTTTAACAAACCTTTGGCGTTGTGCATTATCCACTATCTCCATGTATATGTTACTGTAGAAACTTTAGGTCAGTTTGGGTTAGGCCTGGTTAGGTTAGGTTAGGTTAGGTTAGGCTATGGTATTGGTTTACTTTTGAGTGCAGGTCAAAGCTAGAACTGGGGATTCTCTCCCCTACCTGACTCTAGAGATGGTTAAAACTCAAAATGAACACATTTTCTAAGATATCCTGAACTTTTACTAACAGCTATCAGCTATTGGTAAATGCTAGAATGCACTGGTAGATTCTAAGATTTACCGGTCTTCGGACTTTTACAGTAACATATAAATTATAAACGCAATAATTGAAAAAAAAATGTGTTTTGACTTCTTGTGCAATATGTCCAGTCGGCAGGGCAACAAATCAGCTGGTTTGCGGAAATAAATGTTGGAGAGTTACAAATTGGCAAATTTATGTACTGTATAGTCCTAAATGTCATAGACCTACTAAATTTGCAACCCTGAAATTGTCCCACTTGTGGTTTTATACTGAAAAAACCATACAAAAATTTACATTTTTAAACATAGCTTGATATTGGATAACTGTAGATAAAAATTAGTCATTTAATAAAAGTTAGTTCATTTAAAGCGCTACAAAAAAAAAGTTGTTTTTCATTTTTTACAAATAACTGTTGATTTTGCAGTAGCAAACACTTTTAGGTGAGTAGTTGAGCTGCTGGGAGGAGGCGTGGCCAGAAGAAGAATGGATAAATAACAAAAATAGTGAAACCGTATGAATAATATTTTATAAAATATATTGAATAGATTCGATTATTCAAATACACTGTTACTTAGATACTTTAAGGCATTAGGAACTAGGAACACTGTTACAGAAAAACTGAGAAAATATAAACATCTTTGTCCACCAAATAGCATAAGAATCAAATTCATTAAAGAAGAAGGAACCTCCAAATAGTTTTTTCAAAAAATAAAGTAATAAATTATTTTTTGCTTATATACGGCTTGTGGTGGAGTTATAAATGAATAATATAACTTATATGTGATGATTGCAAAGAGAGAGAACATTTGTTTAAGCTAACAAAAGAAATCAAGAATGATAATATTAATTTTTTAGAATGGGCAAGTACAAAAGAAGAAAGGACCATAAAATAGAAAAGGGTGATGGTCACCTTGATGAAGAGATAAAAGGTAGAGATGACGATTCAAGAGTTGGCAGAGGTTTCCCAAGCTTTGCCCATCTACAAAAAACATATTTTTGACTTTCATCACCAATATTATACAATGACAAAACTTAAAAAATGAAATGGGACCCAATGAATTGGTAATTAATATAGATTTCTCGTAAAACTGTGTATTGAAATATGCCAAGGAAGAAGTACAAGCTATGCACTTTGGAGCCTCCAAAAAACAGATTTCGCTCCACACAGGCGTATATTATGTGAAGGAAAATTATAATATTAAACCACATTAATTTTTTTCAGTTTCTGAGAACTTGGATCATGAAGCTTATGCTGTCTGGAGCCACTTTAAAATAGTTTTGGAAAGTCTGAAGGATAAATATCCAACCATGGGTACCTATAATTTCCAATCTGATGGACCCACCTCACAATACAAAAATAGATTTAATATTTACTTCCTCGAGACTCATTAACATATTTTAATTCATACATTAAAACGTATCATGGAATTTTACAATTTCCGTACATGGAAAAGGTCCCACCGATGACCTAGGTGGTGTACTCAAGAGGACTGCGGATATGCTTGTGTCACAAGGAAAACACATTGTGACCTCTTCCCATTGTGTGGGTGAACTGAAGAAAAGTTGTACAAACGCTGAGTTAATATAACATTTTACAGTGATATACAAGAAATAAAGAAGACCTTACCAACTTCAGTCTGACCCATTCCTGGTATTTTATCACTTTACCAGGTAACGTGGTCACTAGATCATGCTTCTATCGTCTACACTCGAGAACTCGGCTGTTTTCAATGTCCGTAGGGTTCCGTCTGCAAGCATCACGCGTTTGGTAGACGAGAACTACTCTTCCACCGCATTTGTACCCTTCCATTAGTGTACTGGTAGGGTGTCAGACTTCTGTGCCGGGGTCCGGGATTCAATCCTCTGTCCCGGCCAAACCCTTCCTTCACCTCTGACAAGACATCTTGTGAATGTAGGGAATGCCAGGACTCCGCCGTGGTTCGAATTCCACGTTAAACTGTAGGTCCTCCATTTCATCTCACAATCACCCTAACATTACACATTAGCGTAAGTGCATATAACCCGAACGGGTAGTAAGACGTGGGGATGAGGATAATAATAATAATTTAAAGTTGTAAGAATCCAAGCAAAGACTTAAAAAAATTTAAATAAATACTTACTCTTACTCCATCACAGCACACATATTCAAATATTATATAATTTAAAAATATAAAGTTAGCATTAGTAGACTGTAGAACAAATTACTACAGATGAAATATTAGCATGTACACAACAAGAGAATAGCCTATAATATATTTCGCCTTTATTTCTGCTGAGCGAACTGTTCTATGATGCCAGACAAATCACTTTGATCCAATAAGTGACCTTCATTTAAGACGATTGTCAGTAAATTAAGGCGATACTTCTCATGTTGGTACGCAGATACAGAAAACCACAACAATCACACACACGATGAAGCCATAAAATTATTTTAACTGGCAGAAAAGATATATATTTTTTTCTTCATTCAAAATATGCCGCCGTAGGCACGTGCCTACTAGGCCTATGTGTAAATCCTCCCCTGCCTCCGAATGGAGTTGTACCGCAGATTCTTATCGCTCAAGAAAAGTACGTTGATGTTTGCTGGGTTTGAACCCACGAACATCGAGTGTTGAGGCGAGCAATTTACCCCAAGGCCACCGAGGTCGACTATAAATATAATTAAAATTGAATTTTGGTGTTTGTATGCGTTCCAAGTATGTGGTGTAATTTTACATCAGTGGTCAAATTAACATAACACATCCATGAGGTGGATGCATGTTAAACTCATTTAAATAATGTTTCGACCGAGAATAGAGGGAAAACGGGATATATCCTTTTCATTTCCTCGGCGGTGAGAACGGGACTTGTCGGTTTATTCGCGCTCCGTTCTTAGTGTGGACCAGCGATGGTGGGACTTTTCCGACCACTGTGCCACGTACTCGACTTGACAAATGTCCAACTAGTCAAGTGTGCCACGTACTCGACATGACAAATGTCCAGCTAGTCAAGTGTGCCACGTACTCGACTTGACAAATGTCCAACTAATCAAGTGTGCCACGTACTCGACTTGACAAATGTCCAACTAGTCAAGTGTGCCACGTACTCGACATGACAAATGTCCAACTAGTCAAGTGTGCCACGTACTCGACTTGACAAATGT
>CABEEJ010006728.1:11548-24649 GCA_901482245.1 Timema douglasi | reverse complement strand
TCCCCCCCCCCCCCCCTTTTTTTTTTCTCTCTCTTTTAGGACGTTGCGTTGCGCATTTCACACTTCTACCTGATGAGTTCCGATAGAATGAAACCTGGGTCGAGGGATTGGGCGGTGACAATCAATTTTCTTTAAGAGGCAACCATTACATCCTTGTCCATTGGCAGCAGTGTAAAGTGTGAACTGTGTTCTTCTTTTCATTGTAAAGGCCATTTTGTGTTTGTCTCCCTTTTATATGTTTCTATCCACCTTTCCTATAGCGTCTTTCAAATATAATACAATTTAGTAGAACTAGAGGTGTACACAATGAAATAATTATAATATTCATAAATATTAATAAAGTAATTAGTTTGCATGTTGTGCAAGTTGCCTACCTCATTGCTGTATCGGGCGAGCTCGCTAATGTACTTGACATGGTCCTCTCTAATCTGAGGCAAGTGGACCATCAAGTCAGCTTGGGGACTGATGTTATTAGAACTGGAGAGGGGCCACTTGGACGGGTCAAAGTGCTTGGAGCGCTTGATGTAGTTGAATGGAGCAATCTGCATGTCTCCAAACAAGGGTACCACCTCCAGATTCTGGGGAAAATTACATACATTTAGTGTAATCTTAAGTCATCTTTTAATACAAAGTATTATGCATGAGATAAAGTGCACTAAGCAAAATATAAGAAGTAATAAATAGGGGTGTGCAAAGTTCACCTTTTCAATTCAAAGCGAACTCAAATTGAATATATGGAGTATTCTCAAAGCCGAATCAAAGTTTAATTATTTTCTCTTAGTTGTTTTATACTTGCAGTTATTTATATAGCTTAATGCACTAAAATTACTTTGAAAATGTTCTATTGCACCATTGTTTGTAATATTTCATGTTAATCTGATAAATCGACCTACTATCACAACTTACAACTCAATTAGATAAGATATTTTCCATATGAATATTAATTTGTGTATAGCCTGAATGGGTAGTAAGACGCGGTGATAATAATAATGATATTAATAAAGTAATGTATATAACGGCTCAGAAAGGCAATAAATGAACAGAAATTGAGTATCTTAGCTGTCAATATATTAATTGGTGAGGCTTTGAAGCTGGGATTTGTTTTGAAGGGAAGTCAAATCTGATGGGTGTTTCAAAGCTAAGTTGAAGTTTTGAAACTTTGCACACCCCTAGTAATATATAAATATGATAGAAATGTGGAAAAACTATGGTAAAAAAATATACTGACACATATTTACACACACTTCAATATTTCAATCCTTTCATTGTACCTTCCTCAGACAATTGTAACTTATATCGAAGAACTACAACCTTGTTACTGGTCCCAATGTTTGACGCCAATTGTAACGTTCATATTTGGCCCCTACGTTATGAGCCAATTGTAACTTTACTATAACGGGCACCAGTGTTTGGTGCCAATTGTAACGTTCTTGTAACTGCCTCTACGTTGTGCACCTTTAGTAACCTTCCTTAAATGCTACCATTTATAACAACCCTCATAACAGGCCCCTAGTTTGGACGCTATTTGTAACATCTTGTAACGAGTCCTACGTTATGGGAGCCAATTGTAACGTCACTAATTAGCTCGTTTCACGTTGTGCGCCTATTTCTATCTTACTTAATAGTTACTAACACTCTCCTATATTAGGCTTCACTTTTTGTGATATAAATAAATTACGTCAGATAAAGTTGATATTAGTTTATTCAATAATAGTTATTGATAACGTTGATAGAAAAAGATCATGTTTTACGAACAGCGAGCACACATCTGTCCGTGACAATGACTGACATCACAGTGGCTTCGAGATTGCACCACTCGTTTGGTATATCTCAGTCCAATAGAACTTACTAGAATGTTTAAGAACTGGAAACTGTCTCAAATTAAACACCTACATTATTCTGGGTTGTTCGAAAGCAGGAAGTTAATTTTTAAAAGACTTTAACATTGTAGTTTTGACTCAACTTTAAGTTACACACTGAAGTTAGTTACAGTAGCTGATACCTCCTACCTTCAGGGCGTGAACTTAAAAACCAGAAATAACTAGTAATTTCCTAGTTAGAATCTGGTAACTATCACATCTGAATAATTTAGAAGAAGAAGTGCTTTAAGTGCCAAGTATTAAAATATACAATTCAAATAAAAATAATATATATATAATTAAGATGAGAATATTGTCAATGCTTTCAAATATTCTTTAGGGTCAAATCAGGGACATTACAACCTAGATGGATAATTATCTGATATTTAACTGATGATTATTATAATTGTCTTAAAATTCCCATTTAAAAACCCCTCTGCAATTATTCACTTAACAAATATGGCCTTTATTAATCTGGTGAAGTTAGGCATTCGCCTTTCCTTCACCTTAACCAGAGATTATATACAACACATATTACATTTATTGTAAATAGACACCTATTAATTATAATCAAATGTATAATTTAAGATGTTAGGGATCAGAAAGTCATTTACATGCTTCCCTAATTCAAAGCTCAAATTATTTTAAGGGCTCATTTTAGTTTGTTCAGCCAATCTATGTATTGGAATAGACATCTGTAGGATGGATTTTGATCTAGTGTTCTGTGTTTATAATTATATTAATATTAAGGCTGTCAAACTCAATTCCTCGATACTATTGATTCTTACTAGTATCAAAAGACTTGAGAATCGATCTTAATATGACGATTATTGCTACTTCGATTCTTACCTCTCAATAAAACTTGTAACTAAACAAAACAGCAACATTCAAAATGGGCAATAATCGATTTTCTCTCATATTAATTTAGTTTGTTTCACTTAAGTGCCAGCAAATTGTAAATATCCATTAAAGACCCGAATATAGTACACCCCTAACATTTTGAGGTGTTCTACATGAAAAATAAATGGTCTCGAATATAATACGACCTGACAATATGACAGTGGCAAGAGAGCTCAACAACTTTGACACACTTTTTTAAACGTAAACGTTAGGCAAGACTGTCTGAATATATGAATCGATTCTAAGCAAACAATCGATATGTATATATGATTCTCAAATTAAAATGGCCGCTCTCTTGTAATTATATAATTTGTCACTTTTCAATTTTAAAGGTTTGAATAAGATATATTCAATAAAAATTAGACAAAAATCGATGTAGTTGGTAATTAAAGCAAAAAAAAAGTTATATTTATTTAATTCAATAGATTATCGATATATTGTTGTCAAAACTTCATCACTAATTTCTGGCGAGCTAACATCTGTAGGATCAGTTATGGCGGAAGGACGACTTAAATTTTTTGTAGCGTGTGACGTGTCCTTCTTTCCATTACAAAATTTGAAATTTATTGTACTAATTTTGAGTTTATTTGAATTCTTTGTTTTGATTTTAAGTTTTGAGGATTTTTAGTGTGTCTAATAGATATTAATAAATAACTATATAATTGTGAGATTAAAGTTTCAAGCGACCACGTGTAGTGGTAGAGTCCAAGTTTCGCATTGAGGGGGGAAGTAGGGTCTCAGGTATGTTAGATTTTCTATGCAAGAATGCTTGGAAAAATAATTAAAAGGAAATGATCAAGAATCGAAATCGAGGATGAACTTAAGAATCAGAATCGAGTAAAACAGGTGTCGTGGCATCTCTAATTAATATGAACCCTAAGGAGAGGAATTGAGGCCATGATATTGACAATATTTTGTGAAAGAAAAAAAATGTAATATCCACGTTTCATTTAACTTCAGCTAAGGATAGCATTTAGACCAAGTGTAACCACATTTGCATAGAGGGAGAGTAAGAAACACCAGAGTACTTCCGGATAAAATAATTTGAACCTCAACATCCCAGTCACTGACACCTTATTAATTGTGGCCAGTGATGCGGATAGAAATGTAGGTGATCAGTGAGTTTAACTATAGAGAGCTGTATATGTACCTTGAAGATGCGGTCAATTCTCTCCAACTTGAGCTTCTTCTTCTGGTCGAGTTTGTTGATGTTGCAGAGATCACTGTCCATCAGGAAGAGGCCAAACCCCATGACCTTGACCAGCATATGTTTTTCTGTGGGGGTCAGATACATCTTGGTCTCAAACATGTGGACACAAATGTTTACTACATCGGCCAAGAGTTCCTCGTATCCTGGGATTTTCTCGAGGTTTTCTTTCACCTGAAATCATCAACCAGAGGTTAACTTGTTGGCAACAAGAGTTTTAATGGTCTAGACCAGGAATAGTGAATTTTTTCCAGCCAGTGAGCCACTTAAGGACTAGTTGAATTTTGAACTTAGTCAATTAATATGTATGTTTAAATTAAAAACTTACAGAAGGCCTAATCTTTTCCATATGAGTATGAAACATGTTATGTATTTTACTAGCCAAGATATTTAGGTTCTGTTCATAGCTTGTTGTCTTCAACAGAACATGAGATGTACGTAAGCTCGAGCCAAGACAATTTCTAGGCATTGATCTCACAAAGTGCATTGTTACATGACAATGAATGACATGGCTGTTGAAATATTGACTTTGAATAAAACTTTTCCCAATGGGATATGATTGTTTTGATATTTATATTTATCATGACGGTTTGCCACCCAAATAGTGTTCGCGTGCCTTAGATTTGTCATCCTGGGCCTGGGCTGATTACAAAGCACAAACTTGATGAGTTGTAGATTTGTGATGTATTTTTAAGATAGATAAACAAAATTATATTTCATTGGTAGGAACTTTGACCGTGGTAAATCAAATGTTTGGATTTTGTTGTATAAAAAGCTGAATGTTGGTATTAAAGTTGATAAATAAAAGGCATTTTTTTGCATAAATGGTAATTTAATTTACTCAAACTTAGGTGATATATTGATATGGATATAAAAAAATATGACCAAATTTAAAATTCTTAAATTTTAAATAATTACTTTTGATTACAACTTAACTGTCACGATACCCAGAACAAACACATATTTCGTCCTACACAATGGTCTTTAACAGTGGGGATTATTTTTTGCTAACTGGAAACTTTGATTTGTTAAAGGAATATTAATCCATTACCTGGCGCAGGCGCAAATAAACGTGTCCTTGCAATAAGTTATTGTAATGTCATTTATCAAAGAATCACTTTAACTTTTAGCCAGTCTGAATACTTCATAGTGAAGCTGATAGATGGAGCTACTGGTTAAATCTATACTATGACCATGAATAAAACAATAAATGAAAATAAGTGAGTACCAAAAATATTTGTAGTATAAGGGTATACAAGTAGAAAAATGGCTGCTGGGCCTACGAGGAAAGCTGTGCTACACAAGTGCCAGGGAATGGATTAAGAAGAAGAAAATTGCCAGTTGGTTGTTATAAGTACTGTACCAGGGAAGTTAATGTATGTTGGGTTGTATTATATTTGGAAGAAGGTATAGGAAAGGTGGATAGAAACATATAAAAGGGGGACAAACACAATATGGCCTTTACAATGAATTGAAAAGAAGAACACAGTTCACACTTTACACTGCTGCCAATGGACAAAGAGGTAATGGTTGCCTCTTAAAGAAAATTGATCGCCACAGCCCAATCCCCTGACCCAGGTTTCATTCTATCGGAACTCATCAGGGAGGAGTGTGAAACGCGCAACGCAACTTTCTAAAAGAGAAAACCAAAAAAACACAAAAGGGGAGAAAAAGGAAAATCGTAAAGAATGATAGAACACATAGATAGGAACATGTAAACGGTATAACATAAGGGACAAACACAGGAAAAGGACATAGGATATGAATATATAATGATATAACTCAACAAGGAAAACCTCTTTTCGCTTTATGAGGTAATTGTATTATATAATACAATACAATATAATATAATACAATTACCTCATAAAGCGAAAAGAGGTTTTCCTTATAAAGTTGTATGTTGGGTTGGTAACACCAAGTCACCAGCCAGCTCTAAAAAGATAATGTGACCTGTAGTGAGTAGTTATCATCTGTGTGTGAAACAACATGGTTATAATACAAGTCGTTAATATAATGACTATGCTGGTCTAAAGTTAATCATTATGGCTTTCAACTAACACACAGTGAGTGAGACACAAAACAGGTACTATTTTATTTCTACATTTCAAGCTGAGAACAATGTCATTGATTACTAAATTAAAATGTGTATAGTTTAGATATCATTAACTCTAATTAAAATTGACATAATTCACAGTTATTTACATGTAAAAGGCCAAGTAATCAATTCCACAAAAATATTCAATCAATTCTATTATACATATGTATAATACATACATTCAAAACTGCTACAATAGACTTTAAAAAAATGTTGATATTAATTTTAATTAGGGGTGGGCCCTCAAATCCCTCGTATTCTTAAGGATATTTGAGGATTCAGTAAAATTTCAAATTCCAGACTCAAATCCTCAAAAGAAAAAAAATACAAATTTTTCGAGCGAAATTTGTTTTAATACTCTATCTATACGGCTTATTGGTGGCTCAGAACAAACTATAGCTATAGGATGAACTTGACAACCAGGCCCCAGACCAGTAACTTAACACTCAACTGAATGTATGAGTGTTATAGTGGATGGATTATAAAAAAAATTCTAACTAGGGCTGTGCCAATTCTAATAATTGAATGCTCGATGGGATACTATAGGCTATAAATCTCAATACCCCTCTTCAGTATTCAACATGGTTAACTCTTCAAGCGGTTGAGTTTGAGAAGTAGCGGGGAAAGGGAGAAACAATAATAATTGGAACGACAAAATGAGGATTTATCTAATTTCATGTTGAATGGTATAGACTATAGAGGAGATGAATAAATGATGGCATCAAGCAAGGTATTGGAATCAAGGAAAGTAGGTATCGGCCCACCACTAAAAAAACATCTAGTTACTATTTGTAATTTATATTATTCTATTATATTTATATTTCCTCTCAAGCTCATAATTTTTTCCAAGATTAAAATTTGTATTCGCAGTTAAATTGGAAAATTGGATTCGTAAAATAGTGGATTCAAACACAATAAGTGTTCACTTTGTAACACCGCCCTTAATCTTCCCAAAGAATAAAGGCTGGTGCACAACAAAACTAAGAATTAAAAAAAATTGAAATAATAATTGCAGAGGAGCCGATAGGATAATCACAAAAGTAAATAGGCCGTACTCAGGTCTATTCATTTTCTGTTTCCTTGAACTCACACTTCAACTATTTAGTAACGCAGATATTTATATATATTATGGTTGCGTGTGAAGGATAATCATTTGATATAAAGAAATTTGTCAGAAAATAACATTTTATTTATTGATATTGAATAAAGAGAGATTAAATATTGAACAATAATAAAAATTGGTATATATATATATATATATAGTATGAATCTTACAACAAAAACAATAGTTACAGGCAATTTTCAATAACCCTGAGTTGGTTAACACCCAATATAATGGAATATTATAAAAGATTACCCCTAACAAGTAGTAAAGAATATTACCAAAATCAGTAAGTTACTAATATTTCCTTCATGACCATATAAAACTTTCATGCCGTATGGGCTATAAATTTCTAATATTTCTTTCTCATGACAATATAAGATTTTTCCTGTCACGCGGGCTATAGGTTATCAACATTTCTTTCATAACAATGTAACACTTTCACGCCAGATAGGCTATAAGTTACTAATATTTCCTTCATGACAATACAAGATTTTCCTACCACGCAGGCAAAAGATTACTAGAATTTCTTTCATAACAATGTAAAACTTTCACGCCAGATAGGCTATAAGTTACTAATCTTTCAAAACTGTGACTTGTAAACTGACAATTTTGATATCACGCGAACCCTGATGGGGCTTCATGTCAAAGAAAACTAAAATGAAAATAAACATTATTTACCACGATGTAACCTAGAGATTAAAGTAATACTGGATATCCCTACGTAAATATCTTTCAAGTTGTAAAGTTTTATTAAATTTAAATATTAATTTGCCAAACAGAATTTCAATATACATCAGCCGAAAAAGAATTGTGTACCTTCTAAAATCATCCTGGACACCTATGTGCGTTCGAGGACAGGATCCTGACAAGAGTAGTCCATTCATCTGGACTACACCATTATATACAATTATTCTAACTCCGAGAGGGGATAAATAGACGACAGTGGAACACCGGAGAAGCAGGTAGATTGTTCTAGGCCAAATGTTTTAACACATCACCACATTCTTGCGCATGCGCACCACATTTTTCCCAACATGGCTCGCGATAATGCACAGTTCAGTCTTGCGTGATTTCCACTCGCTTAGTTGGTCAGTTAAATTCATTGTGGCATGTTATTTTTGTGCGGGGAGTACGTTAGTGAGTCGAAGCTGCTGAATGGGGCTTGATTTTGTTCATTACCTGTTGTAGCTTTTTGCTAATAAACGCTACAACTTGTACTCATTTTATTTTATGCACAGTAATAGGTTTGCTTGTACAATTTTACATATCAATTCTTGTACCAGCTATCAGGACTAAAATTTGTGTACACACATGCAAACATAGATAGATAATCAAATTATTGAAAAATGACAACCTGTTGATTGTTAAGTTTTAGGTGTCGGCCACCCTCTTCTATCACTGTGATATCCTGCTCCATCTTGTACCTATGTTTATTCTTCCCTAATCATATAAGGTGTAACAATGAAAGTGAAATTATTGTTAGCCAAAGAATTTTTGTTTGCAGTTAATTGACCTGTATATTGGACCTATAGATCGGTAATTACAATATGGAAAAAACTAGGATTAATTGAATAAAATATATATAAAAATAAACACTTGACCACAAGTCCGAGTCCTGTGATCAAATGTAATTTTACAACTAAATTTAATAAACTCAAAGTATACTCTTGTAAATGGTAGTTTATCATTACATCCTATCTTGTAATTAGGTTTAATGAAGACATATTGGATGTGAATAAGATGTTAGTTTGTCTCTGTTTACAAGTGCTGAAGAACTTGTTAGCACATGTCCAGCGTGATAATTTGGGAAGTTTACTTACTGTGTCTCTTATCTTGTTCTGAGTCGCGAGGAACATGGACAAATTTTGAGATTCTTGCAAAGTCTGAGAGTCAGCCATCACTTTCAGAAACTGAGCAGCTCTAGAAATAGACATGAGATACACAAATACTGGTTGTGGAAAACATACTATCACATCAATTATACACAGTTAAACAAAATGTGTTAAACAAATAACAAATTATCTTTCAAAGTTGTTTGTGTAATATATATTTTAAAAAAAGTTTGAGTATATGTGTGTCTAAAATATGCACATAGCTTCTGGATAGACTGTAAAGCTGAAATTTGACTGGCAAGTAGAGGGAGCACTTAAAATAACCAAAAAAGTATCTCTAGAGTTTTAAAATGGAGGTTCAGAATAATGTAAGATGTGTAAGTATGGGGGCTTCAAAGTTTACAGAAGTAAAAACCATTTTGTTGTGTGGTGGAAAATTTAAATTTGGCGGGCAGAATGAGTGACTAACACAAATAACCATAGCAATTTGGAAACATGAAATCTCAAAATGGACATTCAAGAAATGGTGCTTAGAAAATTTACAAAATTAATAGAAAAGATAACATCTTCTTGGATCACCAGTAGTTATTTTTCCATAGTGATCAAGTAAGACAGAAAACAAATGAAAACTGTATTCAAAAGCGCATTAGCTTTGTAGATAATATCCGTTGTTCAAGCTGTTTAAGACGTCTTTCTCTCGATATATGTCAAGATAAAAAAAAAATCTGTCCTGGGTACTTAATCAATTGTTTATAATGTTACATTTCAGAGATGGGAAGCTTGAATGCTCAATTCTTTGAATCCTATGATATTCAAGATTTGTTGAAGTCTCAAAACGTATCTCTAATACAATTATGAAGTCCTTGACTTGATATAACCATTCAAATAATTGGTAAAAGGAGTTATTTGGACTGGTGTAATTGGGAGCTTAAAAGATCACAAAAGAAGACAACGCTGTATTAATATAATTAATTTACTTTAACAAAGTGCTCTCTTTGTTATTTATGAGGTAATAAGGCATGAGAAATAAAATAGCATTTTATCAGTGTCGTCAAACCTTAAAAAAAAAAAAAAATTTTTAATCAATTTGAAATATTTTCAATTTAACTTAAATTGTATATTTTTTTAGATTCAAGGTTTCAAATTTGGGTTTGAGATTCTAAAGAAAATTTTAGATTTAGATTCTAGAGACATGGAATTCAACCTAACTCTACTAAATTCAAGTGACTTGAAAAGAGATGTTAAAACAAAACAAACAGATAACCAGATTGAAAATATATAGATATTTTGTTCGTCCTGGGTTCAAAGAATGTCTTTGCCAAACATCGATAAAAATTGGCCAGTAAATTTGGCAGCTATTACAGAACAAACACAGAGATTTATGAGAGAACACCATCTTGAAACTAAGAGCCAGATCTAAAAACCATGTACATATGCTGTTCAAGCTAGGTTTAAAGAATGTTCCTTCAAGATTCTGTTAAAATTGGTCGATAGAGCTGACAGTTATAACATTACATAGAACCGGCCAAACATACAACCGAGCAAATAAAATGGCACTCAAGATAAAACAAAACTTTGCTCTGCTTAGTAAATTAATCTTGTAATTTATTATGATTCTTAAAGCATATTAAGAAGACCAGACAACATTCGGCTGACACCTGACATAAGTTAAAGGTGAAAACTCATCTGTCAAATCGTGGTCCAGCATTCACTTGTCTGAGGATGGCTCCTCCAACCCATCATGGCTGTGCCCTCCGAGCATAGCCCTGTATTTTATGTGCACAGCGAGCACTCTTAATGCACAGAAAGATCTAATGTAATTAAATTATTTATTTAAAGGATATGTGTAAAGCAGTAGAAAAAAGTGTTTCTTAGAGCCTACTTTTTTATGGTACTTTTAAATAATAAAAATACCAATACAAAAACCTACATATAGATTACATGGTTATATACTTATGTAAATATTAAAATAATGTATGTCTAAACATATTTTTGATAGATAATTGCCCCAAATCAAATCTCGATACCGTTTCAAAATAAACAACCAGCCAGCCATGAAAAACCCAAACCTGCCCAGTCTCGATGAACATAGTAAAATAATTGTATTTGAAACTTTTTAAATTAAAGAGAAAAAATCCTAGTTGAATTCTTCAGTGGTCATGATAAATATCCTAGAGCTGCATGGATTTACAATGCCTAGCAAGCTAAACATATGAGAAGCATACTCACCGCCGATATGTGGAATAGTCATTTTTCACACTAGATTTCATGTTCTTGAGTTCATCCAGGACAGCAAACATGTTAATAAATTTACCCAGAGTTAGCAAGTAAGCTTCTGACACAAAGTCCTTCCTCTTCTCCTGGTGACAGAGACGCTTCACTTCACCACAAAACCTCTCGATGGCCTTTCTCTGATGACAAAAGATAAACCAACAGCTTGTTTGGAGATTATGTCATTGTACCAACAGTACCCAACTATGGACACCTAACTTTGTAAAATACAATTATCACTATCACTGTGGTAATAAGAAACACAATCATTTTTATTTTCCATATATTTGAAAACAAAGGTAATGAAAAGATATATTAGCTCTAGTGATAGAATATCTGCCCAATGAGCTAGAGGTTTGGGGTTCAATTCCTAGTATAGTCAAAAAATTAATAGTTGTGTAAATTGATGGTTTCCCTTTCAGAGTGATTAAAAAGACAGTTGTTGTTTCTCTTCTAGTGGTTAGTTTGTGCGTTATGTTACTATAGAATGTACATATTAAATAACTATAGCTAAGCATTCTTGAATAGTAAACTTAGATAGTGAATATTAGTTACATTCATAGTGATTTAGTAAGGAGAATTATAATAATAATTAATTATTCAAGGTACATCCAATAAACAATAACAAAAGGATCTGATTATAAATGAAAAGATAATAAGTGATATGAAATATAAGGAAAAAAGTTAAAGATGGAAAAAAAATTAATTAGCAAAAAGCATATTAATTTTATAAGAATTTGAATAGTTATAGATAATAACAAGTCTGAATAAATATATATTACATTATATAGAAGAAAAGATACAATGAATAGAATACTGGCAAACCTATAGCAATGAAAACTTTACAAATTTATAATTCTTATTAAGGATTGTGAAATCCAGTAGAAAAAGAAAAGGTTAAATACGGAATAGGTTAAAATACAAAAAACATATTAAAATTAGACAATATAATACAAATAGAAATCACATATTCTAAGGTTACATGTTAATGAATAAAACTTTAACAAGTAAGATATATTAATAATAGTAAGAGAGTTAAAATTAAGCTTAAAGGTAATATTATGATAGATCCAGAGTTGTCAAAAGGAAAAGTTAAAATTAAACCAATGGTAGTGAACAGGTAAATTAGGCAAAAATTGTTTAGTAGAGGTTAGAGACGATAATTATAGGTGAGGACTTGAAACAGAGTCGAAATTATGGTGAATATGAAAACTGATACAGAAAAGTTGTTGAATATATAAGTGTTCCTTAGCTGGTTTTTAGTTCCAATCCTTAAGCCTTGAATGCAAGACTGGTTCCCCTCAAAATATTTACAAAGCTATATAAATACAATTTTTGTATAGAAATAAGCTTGAAATTTCGCCATGTAATTTAATAATAAAACAGGTTTGAGTAGCTAGACAGGGATACATTGTTCACGTTGATTTAAAAAAATCTTATCTAATGCCGCTATGCTCATGACAGATATTCCAACAACCGTTTATATCACCACGTGAAGAAAATTAAACTATATATTTCTACTGGAGCGATATTTATTTTTTTGGCCAAAAAAAAATTGATAAAAAAAACTGCAAAAAATTGGCATTTTCTCGCGTTTCCTACATTCTTGAACAAGAGGAATTTCAAAATTGCAGCCCAGGAAATGGTAGCGCTTAAAATGTATACAACCAAAATATAACATTCTTTACAATGTGGTTAGGTTGAAATTTGGTAGCCACGTAAAATATCATATAAGATAACCAAATAAGTCTTAAAATTTCAAATTACAATAGTAAGGAGGGTGAGGGGGACAGAGGGCTTTGTAAATGAGAGTAAATTGCCATCTTTCCAAA
>CABEEJ010006728.1:0-11490 GCA_901482245.1 Timema douglasi | reverse complement strand
AAAAAAAAAAAAACTTTTATGCATGAAAGAAAATTTAAATTATCCAGTTTGAAAAAACACATAGGTAACCATAAAAGTAAGAAAGTTTGGAATTCGAAAATTTACTGCTGGGAAATTGGAGGGTCCTCTAAAATTTCCTAAGCTATAAAAACTTGATATGTTCCAAATGCGGGTACACTTTATACTAATTAAACCCCTCTCATCCCTAACACAATAGCGTAACAAGTGGTACATAAGCATATAACTCGAACGAATATTAAGGCACAATGATAACAAAAATAACAAAATATAAAATGTTATTGATGTTGAACACACAAAAAATCTATTTTCTAAAGGGCTCTTTTTATAAAAATTGGGATGTAGTAAGACATTTGGAACATTAAATTTGTAAAGGCAGAGGGAAAATGTTTATACTAAAAGTAAATCAACACACAAACTAAAGACTATCTTAAAGTGTATACATTAGATTTACAAATACATAGATGTTATCGCACATCTAGGAGCGACATAACAATTAAAATAAACCAATCCAAGTGACATAACATTATGTTATGACCATGATTCTCTTTGGATAATAATGATGCTTCATAAATAATATGCTTCTGTAAAATAGTCTATTATTTAATTTATGCTCGTTTGTGAAATATGATGCTGTTTTTCAAACATGTTTTTATGATCGTGCTTAGGTAAAGTTTTCATTGTCATTGGAGTACGACGGACGCCCTGCGATTGCGCTCAGATTGTTTTATAATTATTTAGCACCGCGTCTTACTACCCGTTCGGGTTATACGCTTTAAGTACTAACTACGCTAATGGATTAGGAATTAGGAAGATTTAATTAGAGGAAGTGAACATGCATTTGCGTGGAAGGAGAGTGGAAAACCATTTAGGAAAACCACCCCCAGCTCACCTGACCGAGATTCAAACTTCGATCTCCCCGTCCTCAGCAGTCAAGCTCAATACAACTAGCGCGTTAGCCAACCACCCCACCGAGGCGGGTCTCAGATTGTAAACTAGGTAATATTTTCCTTCTAAGATGTTTTATTTATTAATTGCAATAACCGAGTTGTGATTGCAATGGTTAGCTTAGGATTGTACACGAAGGAACTTTCAAAATGATGACGGCTGGACCAATAAAGTAAGGATGTTATAGCTAAATATGTCAAAGCTCGATTTAGTACATTACAAAATCATAGAGACCAGAATATTATGAAATATATCAATTTCCAAATTAGTTTGACACATATTTTAATGAAATTTCTGTATTATTACTGTATTGATTTTTTAATGATACTGATTATAATTTTAGTTTCAAACCGATCCAAACTACATAATCAGAATTTTTTTTCTTTACTTTAGTAAATAATTTTTATACCAAACACCTAATAACTATAGCTGTGATTGGGTGAAGTTAAGAGTATCTTTTTCATATACTTTGTATTGTCAACAATTTTACTCACTTTACTAAACTCTTTTATTGTGATATAAATACTTATTTTTTTAATAAAGCCAGAAATTATTAATTGTATGAAAATATTGTTATAGTAAAATAATCTTATACTGGAAAAGTTGTCAGTGTAATTTTTTTAATATTTATTTCTATTCCTCTTTACTAAAATAATAAGAGAGATTTAATTTTCCATACAGACACGAGAAGGTGTTTGACAAGTGTAATTGGACAAAACATTATGAGCTTTTTGTTGTGTAATCCTAATGCGCGTTTAGGGGTATAAGATAAGGTGACCTGGCAGTCTAGGAGTAAGGTGTCAGACTTCTGTGCTGGCGGCAGGGGTTCAATCCTCAGTCCCGGCACAGATTTATCTGATTACCAAACCCTTCCTTCACCTCTGACAAGATATCTTGTGAATGTGGGGAATGCCAGGCCTCCACCATGGTTCGGATTCCACGTTAAGCTGTAGGTCCTCCATTTCATCTCACAATCATCCTACCATTACACATTAGCGTAAGTGTGTATAACACAAATGGGTATTAAGACGCAGTGCTAATAATAATAATAATTTAGGGAGATAAGCTTCATTTTCAGACTTGATTTTATTATAAACTGATTTAAAACCGATTTGTTAACTTTCATTGCACATTAATATAAAGAAATAATACTGAAACTTAGTACCCTTTCGGGTTATACGCTTAAGTACTAAATACGCTTATGGGTTAGGATTTGAGAAGGTTATATATAGAGGACGTGAAGAAACATTTGTGTGGAGGGAGAGTGGAAAACCATTGAGGGAAAACCACCCCAGTTCAACTGAGCGTGATTCTAACCTCGGTCTCCCCGTCCTCAACAGTCTAGCTCAACACGAAACTGTGTTGAGCAAGATTGCCGGGGGCGGGGAGATCAAATTTCGAATCTCAGTAAGGTGAACTGGGGTTGTTTTTCAAAGATGGTTTTGCATTCTCCCTTCATGTAAATGTGGGTTCACTTCCTCTAAATTAAACCTTCACAATCCGTCACCCATTAGCGTTATTAGTACTTAAGTGTAAAACCCAAATCGGTAGTAAGCTAAATAAAAAAAATTTAAATGCTTTCTCTAAAAAGCTTTATTTGTGTTTTATAGACAAACAAGACCTTTTCGTACTTACAGCAGTATTAATTTTGAAGATATTAACATTCAGGGGCGCATCCAGGAATTTAATTTAGGGGAGCGGGTCATGTGTGTCAAAGCTATTATTTCTGTCCCCTGAAAATTGTCATCGAATGATTTTAACTTAAGACTTCTTTATTTTAAAAAAGATTACACTCACATGTACACACGTATATACAGGTTGTTAAAAAAAAGTTTAGAAATTATGGATATTGTGCATATTAAAATGAGTAAAGGAATCTTAATGATGTTTCTTGTGTCAATACGTCAGTAAACTTCAATAGTAATAAATAATAATAATGTTGGTAAACTCTAATAATAATTTTAATTTCGATTTCCTTTATTATAGTTCTGGCCAACAGTCGTAGGACCTAGAACAGGCCAGCACGGAAAGTACAAAAGTACCATACAAACACATATATTTACGCGAGATAACAAATATTGTGTATTATATCTTAAAATAAAAAAAGGGAGCAACTAGAAGAACACGGCCCAACTATTTTTACTTGAGTATTTCTGGAAGAATCGAGTACAGCTGATTACGTTACACAAAAGGCGTAGTCTACTACTTTTACTTGATTCTTCCCATCACTAGAGCTCACTGAGCATAGGACATGAGCAAAGCAGTGCTGACAATTCACATTAATAAAATTCTTGTCAGAATTCATAAACAGTGTCTCGTTTCTCACTAGATTTGAATAAATTAAAGCTAGATTTTCAATAATCATTTTTTAACATAGTGGTTAAAGTCTGTTGCCAAATAAAATAATTGATTTATCTCATTAAAATTATAGTCGATACATACTTTAAAATGTATTGACCTGAAAAAAAAAGAATCTTACTAGGTAAATAAGGTTGCAAATTAATTTTCTAGTATGCAGTGCAATCTTTAAAGAGAATGAATACTTCATGTTTAAGAAAATATTTTTAGACAAGGCTGCACTCTAGTATACAATTAGTAAGATAAGAAGATTTCATCCTGCTGCCCTCTACCAGAAGTGTGACAAAGTTTTTATGTTAAACGTTCCTTCTGTTAAACCTCAAGTCGGCCATTTGTGGATACAATTCAGGATTTTCACAAAAGCAGTTTATTACAAAACTATCGGAATGGATACCATTCTGAGTGGATACAATTCATGTTTTTGTGGATATAATTCCAATTTTTCACAAAAGCAGTTTTTTACAAAACTATCGGAATGGATACCATTCTGAGTGGATACAATTCCCGTTTTTGTGGATATAATTCCAGTGGATACAATTCCGATTTTTCACAAAAGCAGTTTTTTACAAAACTATCGGAATGGATACTATTCCGAATGGATACAATTCCGCTCCCCCTTAAATTTGAGCTTGTGCTCATTAACTGCTGTTTTGTTCAAAGTAAGCTATATTTTCAATTCTAAGGAATAATAGGTTAGGCCTTGTAATTTTAAGTGAATAATTTAATCATATTTGTTATATAAGAAGACTATCCGGCATAAATCATCAGTAAATGCGTTTGTATTTAATTTAGCCTGTAAGAACCATTGAAAAGAGTAGAATGTGAAAGAGATCTATTCAAGTTTATTAATGTGGATGATAATTTTGGCCATATTTACAAGTTCTGTAATATTTTATGAGCCCTATTTTTCCATTTCAAACCAATAAGTTTTGAGTACAGTGGTTTTTACTACAGTTTCCATTACCTGGAAGTACATGAAGTTGAGTAGCTTGTGCACTTCCGGTGCAAGCACCTCCACGGTTTTCTCATAAATCTCCACCCGGTTCGGCTGCTCATTGGACTTGGGCTGTGGGATGGCCCTTGAGCAGCAACGCCAGGTGTACAGCATCACCGCATGGGTCAGACCTTCTTCCAACAGCTCGTTCTTCAACACAAATATTACATAAAAGATTATAATTGAGGACTTTCAGGTGCTCATTGATACTAAATATAATAAACGGGTTTAGAATCTGATCACTTAACTTAACTGTCACACCTAACGACCATGAAAATAAAAGAAATATAATCACATCACCAATAAATACAGTTGGTTCCAGTTAGTTGGGGCACTAGCTATTCAGGGAAGCCATGTATTTGGGATAACATTTTAAAATCAGAAACAAAACAAGTATTTAGCCTGAATTTTTTCCATTTATTTGGGCCAACTTTCCGCTTAATTGGGGCAGTGAAGATCATGATAACAACAAACTGTGTGTAGATGGCATACACGCTCGAAACAGGGCCAGTTTCAAAGTCAAAATTGGCACACCTCAAGTGTGACACACTACTAAATACAGGACGACCACTAACTAGACCAGATTGGAATAGAATGAGCCAGTTTCAGATGCAAAACTGCTCCATTCCATTTGAGTTTCGGTAGGTGTCACCCTGTATTTAGTAGTGTGTCACACTTGAGGCGTACTAAGCCTGACTATGAAACTGGCCCATCTTTAATAATATGTAATGTTTGCTTGAGACGGTCATTATTTTGACTGTATCTTCATTTTACATGTACATTATACTTTTGTTTGCTTTCAATATTATTTATTTTAAAATAAATATTTGTACCATACCAATATAAATTAAATACCTGCCTGCTTTCTTTAAATGCCACATTCCTTTTATTTTATTAATAAAACAGTTTTTTGCTTTGTTAAAATGTGTTTATCAGCCGATTGGTTAAAATGTCGCTTAATTGGGGCAGTCTCTTTATTGGGTCAAAATGGTATAGATTGAATGTATCCCAATTAACAGGACTCCCCTGAATAAAAATTATTCCACTATGTGTGGTCGTAAAATACAAACTTATTTATCAAACGCATGGGAAATCTAGCTTCCACTTTAAGTACCACTAATTACATACAGCTTTGATTAATTTAACTTAGCGGGTTGGCAATTAGGACTGTTAACCATGCTCATTGAAGAAAGGGTTGGTATTATCCTGGTCATTAAAAAGTAGGTATGGTAACCAGTATGGGACCACATTTGTTGACCTATAGGTCCTATAGCCTAATAGATATTAATCAACTATTCTTAACTCACCTAACACAACAATGACTATAGATGAGTGTAGTACAAGTTTAATCAAACCAGAATAAGATGTATACATGCATAGTAGTTCACCATGATACATATTTAGTTCATATTAATATATACTGTGAAAAGATTATGTACTAAGTCAAAATCTACATATTTTTGAATTTTATTTGATTATTTTTTTGTGTTGTTACTTCATGAGCACCATAACCTAATTTAGAAATAACTTTACCTGTGTTTCATAACAATATGAAATCATGAAATAAGGACCAGTAATTTTAATGGAGTTTGACATTTCCAACATTTGTAATTGGGTGTTGATTATTATAAAGCTCACCCAAAAATAATAAGTTGAATGTGGTACGTACCAAACTGGCATGTACTGTGGCCTCCTCTATATATTTTGCTATCCCAGTAACAAAACCATTTCTATCTTCAAAGTTGGTATCGAAGTTAGCTTGGTACACCACCGAGCATGGCTGAGCTTCGATGCAAGGTTGCTCGTCAGGAAGTGTGAGTTCATCAAGAACATCAACATTAGACAAGGCATCAGCCAGGGTCACTTTCTCAGTGGTCATCGCATCAATCTCATAAACCTAGCTTTATGGAACAAATATTACAAACAGACACACATTTAACAAGGTTGATACATTTGATTAGTTATCTCTTAAAATACATGGGATATTTTGAAATTCACATAGGTTAACACCAATTTAAGGAACATTGTTAAATAAATTTTACACACTAAAAATTAGAAAGGGTGCGCACACACATATACACACTAAAGTTCATACTCGGATTAAAGTCAGTGAGCACCATCTGTAATTCACCTTTGAAGTTATACACACTCAAATTGGCAGTAAGAGTCAGTTTTTAAAAAATCCAAGAGGGCAGACGTGTTTTCATTGAACTACTTGACACACAGCAAGGTTTTGAAGTATCTGATTAACCTCTCAGTCAATACCTGGGCCCTACACATCCCAGTGGTGGATCCAGGAGAACATTTAGGGGAGGTAAATACTGCAGGAAAATTAATTGAGCTAAGTTGGCATATAGCGTGATACTATATTGCAGGGATCACTACACTATGAGAGTAAGTCCGCCCAAACCTGGGCATTTAGAATCATAAATACCAACTAAAAACAACTACTAAACCAATAAAACTGACAACAGTGCTTCAGGCAAGGAGAAAATATTATTTTTATCTTTAATTAACTGACCATATTTTGTAGCTTTTTTAAAAAAAAGGTCCTTTAAGATGCCCGCCTCTTTTTCCCTACTCATGTAGTACCGCTATTTACTTTGAGAAGAAACGAGTATCAAGTTGCACAATACTTCTGGCAAGTGGTTGTACGTGGTCGAGGGGATTGTGCAGTTGTTGAGGAGCAGGGGGGAATGAAGGGTCAGTAGTATTTGAACTTTGAGTATTTTAAGGGGAAAAAAATTGTGTTCAGCAATGGCTAAAATCGTCAGAATGAAGTTGTACAGTATTTACTCTTTAACAATATTAGTTGTCAGTGATATAAAACAGAAATATAGCTTTGCTGCTCATAGATCCATTTGTGTAAAATAACAGAGGGAAATAGCTGTTCTTAGATTGTTAAATTGGGGAGGGATGAGACTCCTATGAAAAATAGGGAAACTTCTCACCCATTAGTAGTTTTTTCTGTAGATATATATATGGTAAGTTGTAAAACAATAGCAATATGAAAATCTTCATATTTAAAAAAATAAATGAAGAACTTTCCTCACATACACTCCCAGCTAAAAGTGAGACAATGTGCTAGATTTTGACCACTCAATATTGTACTTTATAACCATTTAAGTAATTTTTCTTCTTGATTGGAAATTTCAATACAAAGATTTTGAAACATCTTCCAGCCGACACCTCAATTAAAAAAAAAACTTGATAATCTCCTCAAATTCTTCCAAAACTCCTTCTGCCAGGGAGAGTTCAAAAAAACGTTCCAAATACACACCAAGAAGGAAGGAACAATTAAAACCCTAAATTTAATAAATTGTAAGTAAAGACTCCAAGGAGAAACAGGAGACCACAAAGTAAACTATCAATGATTCTAAGAAGAGGTGACAAAATGACACACGCTATATAAGTCCCTTTTCAGAACACGCAGGAAGGAGTGACATTTCACAGTCAAGTATCCTAGAACTGATAATGGGTTGAAGAAAAGTAAAATAAATATTTGTCACTTAAAACGGAACATACAAATGTTGGAAGAGGAACTCAAAGAGGAACCCATAAAGACCGAAAATAAAGCAAGCAAATACAGGAAGAAACTTCAAAGGTTTGGGAAAAAAACTAGCATCGACACTCCAAGGAAGAAAGTAGACAATATGCTGAAGCGACAATTTGTTACTCGCCAAGTAAGAACCAAATTGCTCTTAACTGAGTTAATTCCCCCTCAGATAAATCAGAACTTCAAAAAGCAAAAGACTATCTAAAATAAATTAAGGTTTGTGGCAATTGTTTCAGGGAAGATAATCAAGAAATACGGCCTACATTAAATACCTCAAAATTATTAACTTCTATAAGAATGTTGAGACCAAAAGTCAGCCTGCATAGAAGGAATGTAAGAAACATAATTTATAACCATAAAATATTTTATAAAGTAGCATGGGCTGCTGCTACTTCTTGTGTTTGATGCTCTTTACTAGCCAGCTATCCAATATGCATCCAGAGTATTTTGTGAACTGTGTGTAAGGGATGTGGGTATCTAATAGCTTGTTGCTGTGCCCTGATGAAGAGTAGCATAATTAATCTGTTGTTTGGCAACAATATATTTTGCATAAGGAAGAAATTTACCCAGGATAGAGCCTACCGGTACTTTTCAAATAACGGGTACCACTTCACAAGATTACGGTCCACGGGACATCCATTGCGCCTGCCATCCCGCAGTAAATGGCAGAAGAAGCTATTGTGTAGGTCATACACCTGCTCCTGGGTGACTTCCTCTTCTTTGGCCGTTCTCAGAGATTGGTGTAAATGCACAGAGCTTCCTTGAGATTAACCATCAATCAGGGCAAATCCACCACCACGACCACACAGAAAATCTCGTGGCTTGGATTCATTCTAGAAGCCAGGCATCAGGAGCTGGTCCCACGGATGTGGCACAGCGCAAGGCAAGCTACTACCTACAATACCTACCCCAGGCTGGGGATGGAATCCATCTGCGCATTTTCAGATGCCTCTCCTGGATCTCATTCAACTCGGCCTGGCCGGGCTACTCATCGACAGATGCCTGATGAGAGAACAGAACAATCGCCCTTTGGCTGCTCTTGGACGAATGGTGGAACAGACAAAGATGGGCCATGTACCCAAGCCCTTGGACCACAGTCTACTGTGATGCAATACCTTGGACAAGTGTTGGTGCCGCCCCCCACAACTTGGTCTGCTGGGTACAGCTCCACCAAAGAACAAAAATCAACACAACAAAGATGGCAGCTGCATTGGTCATGCTCCTCTATACTCTCCCATCGAGGCTTTGGCTGGGGACCAACAACACGGCGGTGCTGTACAGTTTGCATGTGGGCCGTGGGGATGTCTTCTTGGATATGAGCCTACAAGCCCTTCATCTTCATGTAATGTCCATCCTCTGTAATCTTCTGGGTTCCATTGGAGCTCAACTTGGCCAAAAAAGTATCAGGGCTGGAAATCATCCTTGCCCTCGAAGACGAGGTAATTGATAAAGAACTGACAAACCCATTTGATGAATCCACACTCTAACTTTGCATTGTAGCGCGAGAAGCAGCATACCAGAAATGATTGATACAGATTTCAAAGCGCAAGTAGCATTTCAAATTATAATTAGCAGCGCTACTACCCGTTCGGGTTATACGCACTTACGCTAATGTGAAATGGAAGGGTGATTGCGAGATGAAATGGAAAACCTACAGTTTAACGTGGAATCTGAACCACGGTGGAGGCCTGGCATTCCACACATTCACAAGTTGCAGGATTTCAAATAATTCATTTTTATTTTAATGGTTTAAACTAATTAGGCCTATCTGCAACATTAATAGTCTAAGGTATGGATGCAGGGAGGGTGAGTTATGGGCACTGTTTTTGCAGTTTTTATACAAAAACATTTTTTTGTTCAAAATAACATTTTACTGCAGTACAGTACAAACATAGATAGTATAATTACACATGGTAATATCAACAATTGTTGAATATCTGTTATTAGCACAGTGGCATTAAGGAATAAGCTTTTTAAATTAAGAGAAAAAGTTGTCACTAAATTCTAAGACATCCTTTACATATATTCAAAAACTGTTGATATCACCATGTGAAGAAAATTAAACTCTGTTTTTACTGGAGAAATATTTGATTTATTTTGCAAAAAAAGTTTTGCTATAAAAACTGCAAAAAGAGTGACCTTTTCTTGTACCTAAACCCTAAAACCTGATCCTAACCAATTTTATTAGATTTTATTTAAGTTATGAATAACTTTAAAAAAAACTTTGAGCCACTCCAAAATTCTCTTATATTCGATGCCAAGGGAAATTACCAGAGAATAATTCTAGGTATTCCAGGCAAGTAGACACCCTTCACCCCAACTCAACACCAGTTACACTTTCTGGAAAATGCAGGTCATGGATTCTGATACCAAACGCTAGAAACAGACACATTTCCTTGCCTTTGTCAATTCATGAGAGACTTTAGGTATAGTTGGTTCCAAATTAAAGCAACTTAACGCCATAAATAAGGCAACGCCCCAATACATTTTAAACTATTTGTGTTGTGAAGGTGTTAAGTTTGATGCCTTGAAAGGTCTTATAACAAAATGTAGGCCTAAATATAAAGATAGGTATTGAGAAAGTGTATTTGGGCAATATTCGTCTCCTTCAGACATGCGATTCCGACAGTTATTACGAGGGCGAGTCTGACGTCTTGTATACAGAGTGAAGATTTAGTTGATCGTGATTGCGGTATGACGATATACCAGCCACCAAAACTATAGAACTAAAAGAATAGTCGAATAAAATAATTAATGTCCCAAACCCTAAACCTTAATTATGGCAGCAATACATTTCGTATTAAATATAATATGTGCAGCTCCAGTCTTTTAATTGTATATCCGCCCATCTTTATTTAGAAAAAATTGACTTCATAGCCAAAAATAAGAATGGTTTTAAAAAGCATTCAAAAATATTATGTAAACTACTTACTAACAAAAATAAAACTCTTCAGCTGATTTTCAGTATATAATAAACATTTCAAATATAAATCATACCTCTGTAAACAAATTAAGCGGACAGAACTTTACCACAACCTAATAAACGTTTATTCTTGTGGGGGTAGAAAAGGATAGGCGCAGGGCGACAACTGAAGAAATAATAACCAGATATAACCATATTAAAAATAAGTACATAATTGATCAATGCGTTTAAAACACATGATTAGTACAAACATACAAATTGGAACACTATTTTAATATGTGGTACTAAAATGAGGTTTCTAAGTAAAATTACAAGAAAATTTAAAAAATTGAAAACATAACCTCAAATTAAAATCGACTCCAAGCGTCACGAGCATACTTGGTATGAATTGTAGTACTGGGTATCTACGACAACCATACATAAAAGTGGGACCTGGATATTCTGGAAATTTTTAGATATTTGACTTTTAACTTACATCGTAAATGTAACTAGCCCACATAAAATCGAAAAGTTTAAGGTGCCACAGTTTCTATATTTGAAATTGAGGCACGAGCACACTTGGTGGGGATTGTAGTAATAGGTAACTACAATAATCCAAGGGAAATTAAATACCGTAAGATGGGGTAACTTTAGCCCAGTCAAGGTAACTTTAGCCCAAATTCAAAAAATGTTTATTTCTGATGGTTCTCTTTG
>CABEEJ010006727.1:12622-37217 GCA_901482245.1 Timema douglasi | reverse complement strand
TCCATTCGAGTTAAGGTAGGTGTCGTCATGTACTTAGTGTAGCGCCGCACTTGAGGCGTACTAAATTTGACTATGAAACTGGCCCAAGAGTCTATCTCTTACACCACAGTCAATTTCTAATAAAGTCAAGTATAAATAACTTCGACATGACTGGTATTCGAAATAACAAATCAACCATGACTAGCTTGTCAAACGCAACGAGGCAAACATAATTATTGCCCTGAATGTTTTGGCACAGGATAGAGCCGGTGATGATTTGCCATTATTTAAAACAATAATTTATTACTATACCTGTAGGATGAAAAAAATAATCAGGCAAAATCTAATCTATGGGATTGAGAAAATCCTATTCACATTCGGAAACAGTTTTTTTTACAATTATATCTTATAAAGATCGCTAACGTTTTCAAAATATTTCGAGAGTTTTAAATAAAACTGTTTTTAAAAATATTATATATTTTACTCGACCATTATTCACTAACTCAAGAGAAGTGTATACATTTTGCACATTTGAGTGATTTTTATTTTACTACCTCCTATAAACTAAATTTTTTTTACTGAAATTACATTATGTAAATATTTGCACATCGTTATCACAAAAATCATTCCAAATTATTTCTAGAGGCATTAAATATTCATACATCTTCCTCGAATCTGGTGGCCAAGTGTTTATACCCCCTAAAACCTCCTTTACCTTGAAATTTATTTTGCCGGCTACGGCCTTCACTGTTTGCACCATCCCCCCTCCCGCAAGTAGATTCATGGGTGCGCCACTACTGTATATATATACCCACACACAAGACACATGCACATAACAACAATAATATAAATTTCCAGTCAATGAGTAATTCTTTAGTATTCTCCATTCACGGTAGGAATTACTCTCTGAAAGGTCTTTTTTCCTACCGATATCCTACTATATAATAAATTACTGGTAGGGAAAAAGGCCTTTCAGAAAACAATTCCTACGGTGAATGGACTTTAACTGAAAAGTTTACAGTCACTGACCAGCTCGCACACACAGTTCGCCCTCACTGACAAGTTTTACAGTCACAGGACTTTTTTTATTTATCAACGCATCTTAATACCCATCCGGGTTATACTACTATACTAATTACGCTAATGGTTTATGTACTAGGGAGGTTACATTTATAGAAAGTGTACCCGAATTTGCCAGAAAGGAGACGGGAAAACAATTTTTGGAAAAACAACCCCCAGTTCACCCAACCGAGATTCAAACCTCGATATCCCCATCATCGGCAGTCTAGTCTACTGCGAGAGTAGCACATTAGACCAAGCGGCCACCGAAGTGGGTGTCATAGTACTCACAGACTAGTTCTGCAGTCACGCGATCGTGAAGTGCACTTACCTGAGCAGACCACTTTACTGATTAGCAGCAGATATGCGACAAGGACCAGTTCCCTGGAGACCATACCGCTCTAATTGTGCGTCATTAGGTTAAGTGAACTCGGATCTGGGCAGCGCGGATACGTGTACAGGCTTTAGACAATTTTACCTGTTCTTAGTAGGCCCACATCACCCTGTAGTCTCATATGCCCTGCGTACATCACCCTGCAGTTTACATTATCCACACACACGTTGTTTAACATATTAAAACCCGCATAACTCTTTCTCAGTGTATATCTCTCTGCTGTCTCAATTCCCCGTTAATATCAGCTTGTAGATACACTTACTCTGTGTGTATCTACGTTTAGTCCCATTTTCTCTGTGTGTATCTCTCTGCAGTCTCGCTTGCCTTATGTGTACCAACCTGCAGTGTCAATTTCCCTGCGTATGTCTCCTTGCAGCCCTGATCTGTGTATATATCCCTGCTATGACACTAGTCCTGTCAATATATCCCAATAGTCTCACTTTACCTGTGTATATATCCCTGCAGTCTCACTTTCACTGTGTATACATCCCTGCAGTCTCACTTTCACTGTGTATATATCCCTGCAGTCTCACTTTCACTGTGTATATATCCCAAGTCTCACTTTCCCTGTGTATATATCCCTGCAGTCTCACTTTCCCTGTGTATATATCCCTGCTATGACACTAGTCCTGTCAATATATCCCAACAGTCTCACTTTACCTGTGTATATATCCCTGCAGTCTCACTTTCCCTGTGTATATATCCCTGCAGTCTCACTTTCCCTGTGTATATATCCCTGCTATGACACTAGTCCTGTCAATATATCCCAACAGTCTCACTTTCACTGGTATATCTCCCTGTAGTGTCACTTGCTCTTTGTATAGCTACCTGCAGTCTCACTTGCCCTATGTATATATCCCAACAGTCTCACTTTACCTGTGTATAAATCCCTGCAGTCTCACTTTCCCTGTGTATATATCCCTGCAGTCTCACTTTCACTGTGTATATCTCCCAACAGTCTCACTTGCCCTGTGTATATCTCCATGCAGTCTCACTTGCCCTGTGTATATCTCCATGTAGTGTCACTTGCTCTTTGAATAGCTACCTGCAGTGTCACTTGCCCTATGTATATATCCCAAGTCTCACTTGCCCTATGTATATATCCCAAGTCTCACTTGCCCTATGTATATATCCCAACAGTCTCACTTTACCTGTGTATAAATCCCTGCAGTCTCACTTTCCTTGTGTATATATCCCTGCAGTCTCACTTTCACTGTGTATATCTCCCAACAGTCTCACTTGCCCTGTGTATATCTCCATGCAGTCTCACTTGCCCTGTGTATATCTCCATGTAGTGTCACTTGCTCTTTGAATAGCTACCTGCAGTGTCACTTGCCCTATGTATATATCCCAAGTCTCACTTGCCCTATGTATATATCCCAAGTCTCACTTGCCCTATGTATATATCCCAACAGTCTCACTTTACCTGTGTATAAATCCCTGCAGTCTCACTTTCCTTGTGTATATATCCCTGCAGTCTCACTTTCACTGTGTATATCTCCCAACAGTCTCACTTGCCCTGTGTATATCTCCATGCAGTGTCACTTGCCCTGTGTATATATCCCAAGTCTCACTAGCCCTATGTATATATCCCAAGTCTCACTTGCCCTATGTATATATCCCAACAGTCTCACTTGCCCTATGTATATATCCCAACAGTCTCCCTTGCCCTATGTATATATCCCAATAGTCTCACTTGCCCTGTGTATATCTCCATGCAATGTCACTTGCTCTTTGTTATAGCTACCTGCAGTGTCACTTGCCCTGTGTATATATCCCAAGTCTCACTAGCCCTATGTATATATCCCAAGTCTCACTTGCCCTGTGTATATCTCCATGCAGTGTCACTTGCTCTTTGTATAGCTACCTGCAGTCTCCCTTGCCCTGTGTATATATCCCTGCAGTCTCACTTACCCTGTGTATATATCCCTGCAGTCTCACTTACCCTAAGTATATATCCCAACAGTCTTACTTGCCCTATGTATATATCCCAACAGTCTCACTTGCCCTGTGTGTATCTCCCTGAAATATGTAGACTACATGCTCAACCCTTGTCCCGCATATTATGTATAAATATCTTGATATGCTCTCAATCAGCCCACATTCACGAATAGATAAACAAATCTGCTTCTCATGTTTAACCTCGGGGTGATTCACTACAGAATTATGACGAATTGGTGTTAACCATGGAACAAATCCGTGCAGTTTGTCTCACAAAACATGTCTTACTATGAAAAACAGCCGATTAATAAACTTGTGCGTATAACCCGAACGGGTAGTAAGACGCGGTGCTAATAATAACAATAAACTTGGACAATCACTCGAGAAATTGCCTACTCTGGCTCTTGCAGGGGCAGCGTGGGTTACTGACTCGACGGACCACGAACTCCTTTAATGATCGTCTCTGTCTCAACTGAGCAAGCCAGCCACCCCTAGTCCACGCACCCTATAGCCACCCCTCTTAACAAAGTTGCGCGCGCAAACAACCCCTGGAAATTGGGGTGGGTCCACCCTCTTCATTCATCAATTATTAGGGAGACGCTGTACATCTCTTTCATCGAAAAGTTGTGCTTTATTCGTATACAGCCCTGAGCTATATCTTATGCAGCAATGTACAGTATACTCCTTTTACTCCGAAATTTACTGTTTTTACCTTGGAGGCTTAAACTATGGCTCTAACCAAGCTACGCCATAGTGGAACAATACGAGAGAAGTGTGCATAACTAATAGCGAGTAGTGTGTAGCACATAGTGTGCAAGAAGTTGAAATACATTAGTCTCACTGATGGAGTTTATAATCGATACGTAGTGAATAGAGAATAGTGTAAAATCAGCCAATGAGAATGCGAGGGGAAGGATATACTGTACGCTATGCACTATTTACTATTAGCTATGCAAGAATATGGACTGTCGTAAATAAAGTGGCAGGAAAACTTTGGAAGGAAAGAATGAAAACCATTATGTTTTCTGACGATTTGGTGGTATAGGGGGAGAAGGAAAAGGAAGTAAAGGACCAGCTAAGGGACTGAAATGAGGAAGGGAAAGAGCAAGGAATGAAATTTAGCATGGCTATGTGGGCCATGGGAATGAAGTTTGTGAGGAGCATGTTAGCTGTCACGAGGAGAAACAAGATTAGGAATGAAGTTAGCTGGGAAAGAGTGAGAGCACTAGAAATACATGCGATAGTAGAGGAAGCAAGACTGATATTGTAGGGGCATGTAATGAGTATGGAAACAATGAGAATATCAAAGAAAATTATGGAAATGAAGTATGTAGGAAAAATACTGAAAGGGGGGCCAATATAGAGATGAGAGGAGAGGATATAAGAAAGTGTGCAAGTGAGAGGAGAAGAATTAAATCAATTAAAGGAATAATGTTGGAAGAATAGAGGAAGATGGAGGCATTTTACTAAACTAACCCGGCCACAAGATGATAATGATGATGATTGCCAAATAAAAATATGTTTTTTTGATGGACGCATTTTAGTAAATAAAAAGAGGAAATTAAATAGATAATATAAAAAAAGTACGACAGTATAAAATAATATTTAACAATTCCTAAATAAAATGGAGTTTATTGAAATGAGTTAATTTTTTTTATATATATAAATTGTGGGTATATTTCAATTAGAATATATTTTAGCTCTGCTACTTTTCTCTCTAGTTTTTTTACCTTCCGTAGATAAATAGAACTTGAGGACCCCATAAAAATACGTGACGCCCCTAAGTTTGCCCAGGGCTGGGATAAACGAAGGGTACACTCCGTTTACCCTGAATGCTACCTAGCTACCCTAGAAATATTACACTATGGTTTAACAGGGTAATAGTGTAATCCTTCAAGGTAAGACTTACCTTTCAGGACAAATGGAGTGTACACCATTTCTAGTATTCTATCAGGTATATTTTATTTGTCGTGTGAAAGTGGTCTGCTACTGAGGTTACATGAACAAGTCCTCTGGAAATTATTCGAAAAATTTATACAGTACTAACATTTTAAATTTTAGTTAAAAATCTCAAATAACTTTACAAAATGTATTACATTACATTTTTTATGTCTATAATTATAGAAGAACACTGGAATCAATCTTGATCTTAATATTTAGTCCATATTAAATGGTTTATAGCAGGATTATAAGTTAAAACAATACTCACAATTAATTAACAATAGCATTTAATTATATTACAATGAAACAGGCCGTCAGATCTTTAAGCTATTGCTATTAGTCAAAGTTAAGAACGTGACATTTGTTTGTTAGTTAACTGCGCACTCATCACTTTAGCGAATATAAAACGACGCTATTTTTCACACGTTTGCTAAGTTGAGAGTGAGCACGCACTCTCCCAAATACAGAGTGAGTAGTAATTTGCGGATACGGACACTACCACATTATTAGGTGGATAAGTCGAAAACAATCTTTGCAAAAAAATCCGTTCTTTCCATACCTTTAGAAAAAAACGACATTCAAGTTTAAGAGTGGTGATGTGGCAACGCTGTGCCTGAAACTTACATCAAACTTATGTATATGTTAGTTCACATTAGGTGTCCGAAGGTTGATCCTCGCAGGGATATACATTGCTCCAAACGGCGTATGGACTCGGGGTGGAGACGGAGGAACATGTTGACGTCAACTGTCGTAACAGCCGCATGGATTCGTGCCACATTATCTTCGGACGATTGTGGTGGGTACACCAGGGCCGCTTTGAGGTGACCCCACAAGAAAAATTCTAGTGAGATCCAGTGACCTTGGTGACCCCCCACACCCAATCCACTAGTTGGGGTGGACTTCAATAAGTAGTCGCCGCATGTGTGTCACATAATGTGCAGGGGCGCTGTCACTCTGATACCATATCCTTTGTTGCACAAGCAATGGTACGTCCTCCAGCAGCCCAGGTAAAATCGTGTCAAGGCACAGACGGTATCTTTGAGAATCTAAATATCAGTTATCAAATAGGGGCCCACAATCACATCCCCAACAATGCTGGACCATACATGAACGCTGATTCAATGCTGATACGAACGAACGCGAGTGGCGTGTGGACTAGCACTTGCTCACAGGTGAATGTTATGGGTGTTATTCATTCCCTCTCGTGAGAAACAGGCTTCCTCAGCCCACAGAATGTTCCCAATGATGTCCGGATCTGCAGCATGCTGCTGCTGGAGCCAATTGGCAAAACTGTACCCGGCGAGGCAGATTAGTCAGTAGCGGATGCTTTGTTGCTCCATTATGATATGGATGATAGCCATTATCACGCAACACCTGCAGGACGGACGACATGTGCATGGCTGTGCGCTGGCTGCTGTTGAAAAGAGGCTTTTAAAGCATCTTCAACACCCGCTGTCCGTACGTTAAGTGGCAGTCCTGCATCCACTCGTGAAGCTGGTCCCATTTAACCTGTCTCCTGGCAACGCTGTTCCAAACTGCGAAACACGTTCAAGGTCTGTTGATGTCTTCCGGGAAAGTGATCAGCGTACAGTCACGCCGCAGGCCCAGCTCGGCTATCAGATGCTCCCATAACCCAGTATTATACGTGTGTAGTTCATTGCTGCTTACATAATCATGAGCTTGCATTAATGTCCACGTCTAATCGCCGGTGACTATGAAATTTCAGAGAGAGTTATCACATCACCCTCTCTAACTTTAATGTCGTTTTTCTCAAAATGTATGGGAAGAAAGTATTTTTTGCAAAGAGTGTTTACGACATATATTTACCCATTTAATAATGTGATACTGTCCATTTTCGCGAATTACTACTCAGCCTGTATAACGTTGTTTTCTCAAACGAGTTGACCTTCAGCTGTCATTTTCTAGCTTCTGGTTTGAAATGTAGCTCTGAAAATGAGAAGGGAACTAATTAAACACAGTCGTAACATTTCAAGCTAGTAACTATTCTCTGAGGGTTTAACAATAATAGAAGTTATGTAATATAATCTCTTATCATAAATATGATATATTTAAACATAGTAGGGGTGGCTCATGAGGGAGGGCTCTGGTTTGCCGCCCTCCCTGAAAAATAAATAAAAATAAGAAACAAAACATATTTTAAAATTCATACCCATTTTCTTATATTTTTATTACATAATGAAAAACACAAATAAAAAACCATTACACTATTTCCTAATTTGATTGAGGCAATTAGTAAAACTATAATCGCATCACGCGTGCTCTGTGGCCGGCTGTTCCATCACCCCAAGCTCTGCATGGGTCACAAGGTGGTAGCCATGACAACCTGACGTCAATGTCCTTATCTCACCACTTGCCTAACACGATTTTTTGGGGCTGAGTTCAAGTGAGACCCTGTGATACAAACTGCGGTCGGTCGTTTATTTATATCGTAGAAAGTGCGACGCTACTATTATTATTAGCACCGCGTCTTACTACCCGTTCGGTTTATACGCAGCGACGCTACTAATTTTCGCTTGAGTTTTCAATATGTTGATTGAAAATGAAAGTTTCCGATATAAAAAAAAGGTTCTTTATCATTATAAGAAAAGTTTGAAACTAAAAAAAAAAAAGTAAGACCAGTGCCCGATTTGAACTAAAATTAATGCAGGTACAAGTGGTGAAATTTCGCACCGCTCGAATAAGAAACTATTGTGAAGAAAAGGTGACCTGGCGGTCTAGGGTAAGGTGTTGGACTTCTGTGTTGGGGCTCCGGGGTGCAATCCTCGGTTCCAGTACAGATTTATCCTATTGCCAAACACTTCCTTCACCTCTGACAAGACGTGTATTAATCACAACCTGTGAATGTGTGGAATGCCAGGTCTCCATTATGGTTCGGATTCCACGTTAAGCTGTAGGTTCCTCCATTTCATCTCACAATCACCCTACCATTACACATTAGCGTAAGTGCGTATAATCCGAACGGGTAGTAAGAAGCGGTGCTAATAATAATAAATATAATAAGAATATTGTGAAGAAAGTAACTATTTTGTTTTGTGTGTTTGTAATTTGGTTAAGAAACACCATGAGTGAAGACAGATTAAAAGCTTTGGTCATGTTGTCTATAGGACAGTCAACGATTCGCAAGATACCAGACTTTAACGAGCTAGTAATAGAAAAATTTATTCCAGACAAAGCCCGAAGATTATATTTTTCTTTCAAAAGATAATCTTACTGATACACTAATTCTTAAAGTATATTGTGTGTCACCTATAGTGTTCAAGATAGTATTACGACCCTCTTTTACATATATTTTTGGTTTACTGGTATGTGTGTGTGTTTTTCACAATAGTCAGTCTTCGACTTCGAACCAAGTGAGTTGTTATACTATACATTTATAGCTCGTATTTTATCACGTAAATAAGGCGGCAAGGACAGCAAGAGGTAAGAGACACATTTGTAAGGAGAGCAAGAGGGAGATAACACGTTGGTAAGAGTGATAAGGTTAGCACAAGGAAAGGTAATTTTTTATATTTTCCCCTCACAGCACTCCATGAAGATAAGGAGGAAACAAAATATTGGATGATCTTGTGATATGCACACTCTCTCACCTCTTGTGCGATGCGGGTCAACTGGTCCACTATAGCTTTCCCCGTCTCCTGGACCATCTTAGAGAAGTGGCCATTCTGGTTTTGGAGTAACAGATAAGGGTGGTCAAATTCCTAGTAACAATAGAAAACATGTTACCATTCAATCAATGTTTACTTAATAACTTTTCTTGATCCCACTTAATTGTAGCCTGTGGAACAATATTAATAAATACAACTATGTATTATGTTAGTAAATAATTATTTGTGGTCACTAGGTGGTTAAGGGATTAATTTTGAGCAAATATATGTTTTTATTATTTTATTATTAAACCTGTGTTTAAATATTCTGATGTAATACCTTAGGAATAAGACTAATATACTTTGCTTCAACGAACCGATACCTATTATATAACTTGACGTAACTAAATACATCACCTAGATCTATTTTCATTTATAAAAATATTTAAATAGTTTTAACAATCATGGTTTGTTCTTCGCAATGTACATGTTATTTATAATACATAATTTTTAAATAATCAAAACAATCATAGTACGTTGGTACAGTGTACAGTCAATAAATTAATTATAAAGCAAACATTTTGGTGTCATAAAACAAAGGGAAAAGAGGGCGTGAATATTTGGTTAGCAACGCATATATATATATGCTTTGGATAAAAACATTGATCTATGTTTTAGATAAAAACCTTGATCTATCTTTTGGATAGAAACATATACCTATATTTTAAGTAAATATATTATATAGTGGAATATTTACAGCACTTACTTGGAGCATTCGAATATATATGTATATATAACTATTTACTCTCGCATAGGGTTATTACAAATCATTTTTAACAAAATAGGCTGTCACAAAGAAAACTTTTTCTAGTCAATGTTTAACAAAAATCAATAGTGATATAATTTATACATTTATTTAAACTCACTATACATATGGTTTTAAAGGGATGATGAACGCTAAGAAAGCAACTACACTCACCACCATCCTGCCAGCATCCATGACGAGAACTTTATCAGAGTCCATAATAGTATTCAGACGATGAGCCACTGTGAGAACAGTACAATCAGCGAACTTCAAACGTATCGTCTTCTGGATGAGAGCATCAGTCCTGTGGACATTACAAGATAACATGATAATCTAACACCCATCCTCATACATGCTATGGTTAGGAAATTATCATAACATATGTATGGATCATTATAGGCCTACTCTTAAAATATAGTATAGGTTCTGCTCTTCCTAAATCATTGGTTTCCCCGCTTGCACCTGTCCTCTTTCTACCTAGCGGAGTTACCATTTTGTCGCTTAAAAGTGGACATAGGGATTTATATTAAATTAGCGTGATATTTTATGATAAATTTAGTGAAAGAAATATAAATTACCCACTAAATTTTAAATATCTTCTTTATTAAAATTTTAAAATTAACATTGTGTCTCAGTTTCAAGAGTTTCCAAATTTAATATCAGATCATAAGTCTCGTTATAATTTTGTGGTAAACCAATAACCTCATGTTGACTGAAGTAATACTCATTAATAATACCTGTAAATTCTGAAATGTATATATTTTACACGAAGCTTAATGATAATTAAAAATATATACCTCTTGAAATATTTAAATTAAGACATGTAAGTATCATCCATCTGACGCCCTACTTACTGAGGATCAACGTTTGCAGTAGCCTCGTCCAACATCAATATTTTGTTGTTCCTGAGGATAGCTCTGGCCAAACAGATCAGCTGTCTCTGTCCAACACTGAAATTGCTCCCACCTTCCGTTACTTTACTTCTTAGGCCATCTCCACTATTATACGAATCTTTCAGCTCCACCTGCAAACATTAATATAAGGTTCAGCTTATTAGTAAGGTACAAAACTTGTTGAAGCGAAATTCCTTAAATACCTATGGTTTAATATTTCAATCTGATAAACATAAAAAAAGCATTACATCATCTAAAGCATTCCATAAGTCAAAGTCAGAGAAGTGGTCAAAGGGATCCAAATTCTCTCTCAGAGTCCCGGAGAAGAGAACTGGATCTTGTGGGATGATGGAGATCCTGCTGCGTAGATCCTGCAGGCAAATATCCTTGGTGTCTATACCGTCAATTCTGATGGTTCCTTCCACCCTGGCAAGACGAAACAAGGCGGAGATAAGGGATGATTTACCGGCTCCTGTGCGACCCACGATACCGACCTGTAATAATAATAAAAAACTAAAAGAGGTGTTTTCAAATCCAAACAAAATTTGTATTACCTAAGCTGTGAAGAAAAATAGAATTTTTTAACTACATCTAATGAGGCCATTTGAAGATTGCTTGGTTGTGCTACCTTCTCCGAGGGTCTGATAGTGATGTTCAGGTCCTTTAAAACCTGTGGATCTGTTTCCACGTATTTCATAGACGTATGTTCAAATTGGATGAGACCCTTGGAGGGCCAATCACCTGCAGGAAGTTTGCCTGAAAAAGGAACAGTTTAATCGGCATCGTTAATGCAGCTTTGGCAAAGTTGTATATTTTGGTAACGGTCCAACTGAACTACCCAACCATATTTGCATTTCTTTGTTCTGCTTCTTACCTGGAGCAGACTCCAAAAGAGGTTCCTGCTCCAAATACTTGTATTCCAGCACTCTCTCCACGGACATCATGTTGTTGGATACCTCCGCTGACTGACGTACTCCCCACTGCAATAATCCCACTAGCCCCAAGGATTGGGTGATAGCAAGACCTACGCTTCCACCAAACGTTTCTGTCATGAACAAACGACCATACCTTGCTCAGTAATCCAAACTTCAATTCAAAATACTCAGTTGTATAAACAAAAAAAAATGGTCTTATTAATAATACAATTAATATGAACATGTTCATAACACAGTCACGTTAATAAACCACACATATAAATTAGACCAAGATTTGAAAATTATAATAAATGAAGTATTTGAAATAACTATACCAAGTAAACATAAAATACATTGTAATAGTCATTTTGTCTTACCTTGCTTTGATCATGTTCATTTTGATATACTACAGTTTCATTATATTACTCTAGACATCTTCTATAAAAATATCAAATATGAAACTTACTCATAAACTTAACTATGAAGTACCTAATCGTTTGTGTGTGATTAAAGTGTCGTGTTAATTTTGTCCACACAGAGCGTAATTAAAATTGAGATTTTTACTCTCATGTTAAAGTCACATTTTTTGATATCCTCACTATCAATTACAGAAAAAAATATTAGTGCATAAAATATACTACGATTGTCTAGAACTTTTCTAATCACGTGCTGAATACTATAATTTTTACTACTCTACCCTAATTCTAGACTCAGACTACGTTCTGTTTATTCTTTGGATAAGGTTATCTATCTGGAGTGAATTCTCCCTAGATGCTTTTCCCGTTATAAACCAATGCATAGCTAGATCTTAAGATGATATTCTTAAGTATTTATTAACTTAATTTTCTGAAACTAATGTAAAAAAGTGACCATGCAATCTACACACCACCGAAATTATGAACTGGCCGGTTCACTTCACTGCCATAACAGATGGAATTATTTTGTATTAAGCTACGACTCACCTTCCAACAGCAGGAAGCTGAACGTGACGAGTGAGATAAAGATGAGAGAGAAAAGATCGAGATAAAATCCAAACGTGACACTAGTACCGATAAATAGGAAATATGCTGACGAGTGAAGATCCTAAAGGCAGAAGAAAAAAAAAGTAAATTTTTATCAATAGTTTAAAGTTATTTGTTTATGTTTTTCTATAAACTAAAGCGACTTTAGAAATTATATGTATAGCTATTTGTCAATATTACAAAATGGACAAAAACAGTTTATATCTAATATTAATATTTTTATGTTGTCGAATTCTGCTCTTCTGTTAATGTAATATGTGTTAGATGCTGCTTGTTTTACCTGATGTTTGTCAAATTCATTGCGAAGAATGTCCTGTGCCTTGTAAGCCCGTATCGTGGAGAGACCTTGGAGAGTTGCGTTCAGGTGTGTAAATACCGGACTTTTAGCTGTAACAAAGATAGTATTGTTAGAAGTGGGCTCACCGTACCCAAGAGATTTGTGATGGTATACAGCACTATAAAATCTATATTATGAGACAATTTAATTGTGACTTGCAAATAATATATAACCTACTCCTTATTTAAATCGATACAATTAAATAGCAAGATAAGACTAAAGTATTTCACAACTGGCTTTTGCGTACTGCTTTCAGAATAACCTCGATAATACTGTATATAAATTATAGTTAGCATACTATCTTACTTATTCCTTCCAATCTCTTGAGATCCTTGGATATTTTCAAATATATCTCGCGTATTAAATAACAAATAAAACCGATCGCGCACACTGGAATGACGAAAAGGTAGTTGACAATAACAGACACCACTAGCACTCCCAGAGCTGTGACAAGAATCTGAAACAGAAGAGTTATTGTTGAATACATCATGCAAGATTTGATAATATTATTCATGGACATAGTTGTCTCTGTTTACTCTTTAGTTCCGGTGATCGGACATTGAAACCAAAAGGCGCTAGTGTCATCAGATATAGCTTGCACGAGATTCAAATCTTGCATAGATGTTCAAACCACTTAGTTTCCGCTCTTTAGATTTGTGAATCGATTAAAATTATAGCCCTCCAAAAGGTAGCCATTGTGTTTATTTAATAATTTATGATAAAAGGACTTTATTAATAACATACCGTACACATCCATTAAAATAATTGTTTGCTCATGATTGTAGAAGCATATAAATTTGCTTTGTAATGCTGAATATATATATTGTGACGGTACGGGGCTTTATGATGACCAGAATGTGGAGACCCGTCTTCTAATCACGATGTATAAAAATACCGCTTCTGATAGACCAAAATGTAAGGGTTACTGGGCTTAAGCAAATGTAAATGGGTAACGGGGCTTACTATTCCACTTCTGAACAATAATATAAGGCTAGGCCGACATTATTCCACTATCTGACACAAAATATAATAGACTGCTAGCTATCATTTTGTAGGTGAGAGGTCTAGACAGGTAGCTTAAAATAAAGTTAGGCACATAACACTACTATAAGTTTATTAAATTGAGTATGCACTCGTACACTGCCGTCGTAATCACAAGTCCTACGTTCACCCATCCCCGGTCACCATCATCTTACAATCCTCACTTACCTTGGCAGCATTGGGATCACAACTCTCTAACCACTGTCTTAAACAACGTCTAACCAATGTATAACTAATGTCTAACCACTGTTGCACTTATAGCGCGCAAGGCACGCCGCCACTAAACGGACTCATCTTGATACACACTTTACAACTGTGTAGAACCAACTGCCTGAACCAACTGCTTGAAATCAACTTCCCTAAGCTCAGCTCTAGGATACACACACTAGCTACACTCTGCCAACTAGAGGATTCCAATGACGGCATTAGCCACCAATCAACGGGCCTAGATCCACACCACCCAAAACCCCGCGATCATTGAATATCGCTGTGATAGATGAACTTACAATAAATATAAAATTCTTTGAGAGTAGCATCTCTAAGTTGAGAACCTCACAATTTATTATAAATATAGAGTAAATGCACCTGCATTTACGTTGAGAAGTGTAAACCCTTTAGGAAAAATCAACCTTACTACAACCTGATGAGATTTGAGCCCCGATCTAACGATCACCGTTAATCCAATCTAACAGATGAGTGATGTGTCAGACCATGCGATCACCAATGTCCAATGTGAGCTTTTCATTTTTAAACCGATTATATTTGGCTTATATATTGTTATACCAATCCTTAATAACATACGTAGGTTATTCAATTAAAGTGATATTAACAGTGAATTACGTCCGGATTAATTTATCAATAGGCGTGTACCCGAAAGGATAGTTGGAAGCGGTTCTAGAAATAAAAATAAATTGTTTTATAACAGATGATTTGAATTTTATGTAGCTTAATTAATCTAAAGAAACAGTATGAGGAATGAGCCTTTTAATGAAATGTACAAGAATTCTCATAGAGTGTAAATGAAAAATATTATTGAAAATCATTATCTGTAAAAATGGCTTCCATTATACTTGCCTAGAACTAGAATCAAACTTTGACCTCATTCGTATATACAGTTACATTATTTGAGGTTAATTAATTTTAATATAAAATTTATTTTTTGTTAAAGAATGTGTTTCTATTCATTAGCCTGAAAATTGAGCATTTCTGAAATTCAGTCAGAAATATCTCTCTTAATATAAATATAATGTCATGGCAAGTGCCAGAGAAGACTGGTTTTAAAAGGCGAAGAAAATTTGTAAGATATTCACCTACAAAGATTTAATGACACTCAAAATTGAAGGAATTTAGGCATTTTTTTAGATGGGCTACAAATAAAAAAGGATGTCATCACTATAGTTAACTGTTTGACAACTCCACCTACCTAACCTAGCTTACAATGAACTTGACCAGCCTGTGAACAGTGCCATAATCACTCGGACGTCCGTGAAGTTGATCCCCCAACTTTTAAAAATACAAGTTTTTACTATTGCAATCGTTTGTTCTTCGTTTGTTCCGCAAACATTTTCGTTCGTTCCGTTTTGATATGCCCACAAATTATATGTATACATTGGAGGGAAGGGGTCCTCCCCTCACTTGTAAAAATTCAAGTTTTTATGATCGCAATAGTTTGGTCTTTGTTTGCTCCGGATTGTTCCGCAAAAAGTTTCGTCTGTTCCACATTCGTTCTTGCACAAATGGGACGTGAACTTGTGGCGCTTTGTTTACTCGTGAGGGGCCAACTTCACGGTAGCCCCCCAACTTTTAAAAATACAAGTTTTTATGATTGCAATAGTTTGTTCTTCGTTTGTTCCGCAAAAAATTTAGTTTGTTCCGTTTAGATAAAACACAAATTATATGTTTACACTAGGGAGGGAGGATTTCACGGTATCCCCTCCACTTGTAAAAATTCAAGTTTTTATGATCGCAATCGTTTGTTCCGGATTGTTCCGCCAAAAGTTTCAATTGTTACACCTTTTTTCTTTCGTAAACATAAAGTGAATTTGTGAAGTTTTTTTTGCGCGTAAAATGCCAACACCATGGTAGCACTTCTTTATAAATAATTAATATTTTAACATAGAGTTCATTTGTTCTTAGTGTATTTCAGATTGTTAATCCAAAACTTTTCATTTGTTCCATTATTATATATTATATTATATATTTTTTACTAAGGGAATGTGGGTGGAGTGACAATTTCAAAAGTTAAATGTACATATTGGGTTTGGGTGTAATTTCACTCTATTCCCTCTTTAAAATAAAGCCTTTTATTGTTTATTTTTTAGTTGTTAACTTCTTGTGGAGAAATACACAAAATCTTTATTTATACCTTGATTATCCTTCCCAGAAAAATATTTGCATTATTTTCAAATTGTTTATTTAGCATATGCTGTCTTCACAACTGGAATCACGGTCTTAATTATGTTGACAGTGGTTTTGCTTTGACTCCATAATAATAATTATTATGTTTAGCACCACGTCTTACTAACCGTTCGGGTTATACGCACTTCGCTAATGTGTAATGGTAGGGTGATTGTGAGATGGAATTGAGAACCTACAGCTTAACGTGGAATCCGAACCACGGAGGAGGCCTGGAATTCCACACATTCACAAGTTGTGATTAATACACGTCTTGTCAGAGGGGAGGGAGGGGTATGGAAATCAAATAAGTTGCGCTGGGACCGAGGATTGAACCCCGGACTCCCATCACAGACGTCACCCATGACTGCCTAATTGAATCATTTTAGAATAATGAATAATTTTGTTTAAAAGTAATATTTGCTATAATGCCTTGAGGTGTTCTTATTTATGCTGAAAGAAACAATTGTGCGTTTAAATTAAAGAGCTGGTCACATAAAGTTAGTATATTTAAAATTAACAACTTATTACAATGGCGAGAGCTACTCGTACAACTAAAATTAAAGGGATTGTTCTGGGTGTCCTTAAAATACAAACCATGTTTTAATAATGTATAAGCTCTTTTTATATTCCAATTACATGAACGAAATGTAATGTACTCTTTTTATTGGGTAACTAATTGCGAATTTAACGAAATAGTTAAAAATACTTCTTAATCGATATCTGCTTCAAAAAAAAAACTCTAGCAAGTATTACATTATTATAACTGCGTATTACTACCTCCTCCTAGTGTAAACATATTATTTGTGGGCCTACCAAAATGGAGCTAACAAAAATACACAATACGTGTTAGTTGGTGGACTTTGTCGTGGCCTGAAGCCAATAGAGCTAGTTCAAATGTGACACAGCAGGCTCTTATTCAATTCATGGCAATTAGGAGCTATTTTCAGGTGGTAACCACGTATAAGATAGGGTGGCTCCGATCTTAAATTCTGACATTTAGGCAAAGCTGTTGGCCTAATATCAAACAATCTACTAACGTTGGACCAAATAGACTACGTGCCTCAATTACGTGGTGTCAGTGAGAATAAAGGTTGGACTCAATGACCATTGTGGTGGTTTTCCAGAGCTTAGACTCGCATTAATTTCTTGTTTTAAAGATGGATTTGGATTTATAATCTATGGAAGCTCGTGGGATTTTAGGTGAACAAAATTTAGGGTGGGGACCCCTATTAGAACTATATTATTAATATCCTTTTGTTCGTTTTTGTACTGATTTAGGCCTATTTTGTCTAATTGTTTTCATATGGAACACTCAAATAAATAACCAACAATTGAGATTTTTTTCTTCCAAATTCACACTCAAATAATAATAATTTATCGCGTATGGCACTAGATTTTAAATGAAAATAATAATATAATCTTTATTTATATAAGTTACGTGTTTTTTTATTATATTGTTTGTCTAAAACAAAAACAAACAACTGTTAATAACACGTAGCATTTTCATAACAAAGATAGGTAGCGATTACAGCATGTAATAATATGGACACGCTCTTAAGGCCTGAACGAATCAATATTGATCCTGACTCTTCTACAATTACAAAATAATGGAATCACTGGTACAAAGCTTTCCTGACCTTCATGCTAGCTCATCAAGTAAGTGAACAAGACAAATTATGAATTATAATCAAACATATGTCATAATTTATTTATGAATACATAAATGAATGCGGAACGTTAAACAATGTCATTGGTATATTGTGGAGCGTTTTTTCAATGCCCGATAATAAGGTTTTTGCTTTAGCCACAAACTCGCCAACAGGAAGAAACAGGTGGGTGAAACAATCACGCGGTATCCAGTCACCTTAAAGCTTCTAATCAAAGACTGTAACTTTAAACCTATAAACGCAGAAATTAATCGTAATGACTGTATTATATATGCTACTGGGTCACTCGAGTCAAGCATAAGCTAGATACTCTTTGAAAACTCTAACCTAATTCTAGATGACACTTTCTCTCATGCTACGTTTCTATAATCTGCTATGAAACAACGTCAGCATTATCACATTCCAATGGTCGTAAATTCTGTTCAAAATAAAAATACAGCAGTACGGAAACATGCTCCCGTCGACGCTGTTCAGTGTATTGACCCTGCCAATAGGGGTAAATCAAGAGAAATAGTTGCTGCCACGAAAAGTAAATACTATTTCTGTGACAAAAACTACTATCAAAGGATTGTCTGTTTAACTATAAAGGTCATCTGTAGACATTTATCCAAGATCGGACATTATAACAAATCTAAATTCCAGTGAGTTCATACTATTGTTTCAGGATTCGTTGCTTCTATTCCAGCTTGTACTTTGGAAGCTATCATACAGAATCATTTGATTTGTTATAGGTCCACGCCACATACTTTAACCGACATTGGGAGATCTATCAGCTATATATCTGAATGAGTAGCTAACTGTGCAGTTCAGCGGTCACTAAGGTAGAACCAGTACTATTAGTCCTGAATCTCACTCCTAATTGCAAACCCATTTATATAAAATCTAGGTGACATTCTGCATCTGACGTTAAAAGAAGTTGTCCTTGAAGTGAAGAGAGCTATTCACCTTTGAAGTATCAGGTCTTGGTAGCCCAGACAAAGAATTACAATCACAGGATGGTAGTTGTTTATTTTCAAACAATAAATCGTTATACGGAACTTGACGCTTACCCTTTGTCAAGAATTGATGACATAATGAACAAAGTAGCTAGCTATGCTGTATACAACTCCATAGACTTACGCAATGCCTATAACCAGCTTCCTGTATGTGAAGAAGACAAACAAGAAAATGAGTTTGAAGCATGTGTCCAACTTTACCAATCCAAACAAATACCATTCGGTCCACGCAACAGAGTCACGTGTTTTCAAAGGAAAATGGATCAAATCATCTCCTCTGAAGGACTAAAAGACACTTTCACCTATTAATACGACGTCACAAGCTGTGTCAGAAATCAAAAGAAGCACGATGAGAACTTCAGGAATTTTATGAAAGCTGTCCTTAAGTACGGTCATACTATTTATGAACGCAATTGTGCGTTTTTTCTCTTAGATTTATCAAGATTCTGGGATACGTCATTGGGAACTAAACGAAAAGACTTGGTCCCGCACAGTCAAGACCATATCATGAATTTCCTGTTCCCACGAAGACAGCCTCTCTTCGGAGGATTATGGGTGTGTTCTCACATTTTTCCACTTTCATTCAACAATTTTCAAATAAAATTCAAATCCTTACCAACAGTAAATTTCCTTTTAACGAACGACATTGCTGTACAAACTTTAGAAGATCACAAATTTGACGTTGAACAGGTTATAGTTATGGCTGTGGATGAAGAAGTTGTTTCACAGTAGAAACTAGTGCCTTATAAAGTATGACATAGGGGTGACTGTATCACAGCACGGCCGATCAGTCGCATTCTTTTCTCGTAGCCTCAATAGATCGGCGTTTCTCTATAGAGAAAGAGACCTACACTATTATTGAAGCTGGGAAGAAATGGAGATACTAATTAATGGGGAGGCACTTCCTCCAAATCAAATATAAAAAAATTATCGCTTTCATGTTCAACAATTAACATATAGAGACAGTAAAGAATGATAAGATCATGCGCTGGGGGTTGGAGTTGACTTGTTTTGATTACGAGATTGTCTACAGGCCCAGGATAAACAATAATGCTGCTAATGCATTTTCTCTAAGTGTGTTCAGCAATCGACCCTTTGAATGTAAAACTACAAGAACTTCATGAGTTGCTGTGTCATCCAGGAGTTACTCGCTTATATTGTTGAATAAAAAGGAATAATTTGCCTTGCTCTGTTAAAGATGTCAGAAAGACTACATAAACTTGCAAAGTTCGTGCCGAGTTAAAGACAATATTTCTTAAGCATAAAGGGATCTTAAATAAAGCCACCCATCTATTCGAGCGTCTGAACATAGCCTTTAAGGAGCCCTTACCTACGAGATGTTTAATCGCTACTTACTCATACTAGTGGACGAGTGTTCACGCTATCCTTTTGCGTTTGATTACCTGTCCACACGTCACGTATAGCACTGTGATATCCAAGAGGATATTTTGTTTTCACTATTTGGCTTGCCGTCCTACGTTTATTATGAAAGGGGCTCTCCTAGTATGTCCCAAAAGTTGATAAACTACCTAAATTCACTAGGGATACTACTATCAAGACAACACCTTACAATCCTTGAGGGATTGGTCAGGCAGAGAAGTATGTAGACATAGTGTGGGAGACAATCGAGCTCACACTGAAGAGCCGAGACCTAGAACCACAACGGTGGGTAGAAGTAATGGGTAGAGCTCTCCATGCGATACGCTCGCTACTTTATACAACGGCAAACAAAACACCATGTGAACGAGTGTTTAAGCACTCACAAAAATTAGCTGTGGTTTATTGACTCCAACTTGACTGATGAAGCCGGTATCCGTCCTGATGCGAAGACGTGTGAGGCACTATAAGTATGACCCTCTCGTTGATTAAGTTAACCTGATTGAGTCAAACCCTGAGTTGAGTACGCACATGTCAGACTGCCAGGTGGACGGGGAACTATGGGCAATACATTTTGTTTCTGTAGGGATCTCGGAACATATAAACAAACCAGAGGAGCAGGGTAGGATTCACACTCATGGAGAAGAATCTTGATTTGATTCGATTTCTGAAATCCAATCCCCTTCTATTCTGAGAGTTCCATCATCTCTGGTTCCTGCTACTTCTCTAACAAAATCTCCAGATTATTTTCCTCCGGAAAGTTTGATCCTTGTTACATCTCTAGTAAGGTATTCGTATATTTACACTCCTCAAAACAATCTACGGAGAAGCTAGTGGGTATGACGTACACCTTCCTACCTTCAGAATTTCAATACTTAATAAGGAGAAAATGTATTAATAATGTTAGTTTCTCTCTGGTAGGCATTTTTATTTGCCCCATTATCTATTGTTATTAACTTTAGTTGATGTGTCTCTCTTTGTTAATTAATAAAACCCACTATACTGGTTATTCTAGTTTATTTGCTTCATAGCGCTTTCTTGTATCGCGGTTAGCTATACAAATAGAAAACTTAATGTATGATCAACCTTTACATACTGTGTAGAGAGGAGTGTTTTGTGGGCAGTGAGCTGTAAATTATACTACTTATGTAGGGAAATAAACACATCATTTTCAATTTACCAAAACATAAATTTCAATCTTGTCGTTTGCTAATACAAAGTGGACAAACCCTGTGGTTTTGATCTCTTTGTTATTATGACGCCAGCGTGTTACTGAAAGGGTTATTGTTTAGAAGTTACTAAGAATATATAATTTTTTCCACACATTCATAGATATTATGCATATTCATGATATTTAGACATTTTACTAACTCATTTATCACATTAAATATATATATATAATAATAAATTCGCATACAATATCAAAGTATATCCAAACGTCTAATAGACTTATGTATTTAAAAGAGAAACATAAATACCCAAAGATTTCTTTTTTCTCACGTATTGGTATGCAAACGATAGCTCTAAAATTTCATCCACATGATGTAAATCCAGATAATTATGTGGGTAATTGTAAATGCATTATCTTAAACATAAAAAAAGACCATTGATATTCTGATAAGATGTGATATTGGCTCCAGAAATATATTTATTACTGCTAGACTAACCATTCAGGACAAAGGACTCTGTACTAGATGCGACTTAGTAAAATTTAAAATGTAAGCAATCATGAATGAGTAGGGCTAAGGATGTTTAATAGTATTCATACTGTCTGTAGAACAAGTTTATATACCTGGGTAGCATCCAAAAGTGCCTTTGGAAGGATTTCATCAACAGATCCAATATCTTTGGAAAATCGGTTTAAGACTCTACCTGAAAAATTAACATAATTAATACCCCCAAAACTCTTAGGTGATATTATTAATTTTATTTAGAAGTAATTTTATTTTCATTTTAATTACATTTTATAACTAACTTAGTATAGTAACATACACCAACAGGTCTACAGTACAATCCCCACATCAGCCCTAAGGAGCTCTCGTGGGTAAGCGGTTCGTGGATATAATTAAAGAAAATAGTGTTGAATATAAAGACATAGGCATAGGGAAATATTTATATTAATAAAATGAAGAGTCTGTCTGTCTGCCATGAGCATTGCGTGCTATCTACCACATACAGAGGGTTAGAGTTTTAAAATTAGTAGTCTTCGTGCACAATCATGTGCCGTTAGAAGTTCGAATTTTAAATTATTGATTAGACTTTCATAAATTTATTAAAAACTGAATCTGAAGAAATAAAATTAAGATTTTTTTTCAAGCTGTTTGATGCAGAGAAAAACGTTTTTTGTTATTTTCTCTTATACATTCATTATCTAAATTTCACAAAATTAATAGCGTATCGGTACTAAGAAAATGAACACAATTAAATACATTATTTATTCAAATAATTAGTTCTAGAATCAATAAAGAGTCATAAACAATATGTTATTTTACAACCTAATTATGATACCTGTTATTGTACAAATACCTTCTACAATATCTGGGGACTTAATAATAGACAGTTTGAATAGTTTTCATTAGTTTATGTCTGTTAAATAGTACGTTTGTGCGGTGGTAGAATCAAAATCCTCCAACAAAGCAAATGGGGCAGTAGCGCTTGATTTTGAATAAATGACTAGGTATCTTTCCAATATTTTTTACCTGATGGATTAACATCGAAGAATCTCATTCTGGTCTTGGTAATACCGTTGAACATGGAGTTGTGCAAACCTTGAGAGGACTTCATGCACATAGCGTAGAAGATGATGGCTCTGCTAAATGTAAACACCAGTAAAAATACAATGATGGCCGTGTAAATGTATACAGAGGTTTCGGTCGAGAAAAGATCTTCCCTTGGAATCAGTATTACGTTGGTATCCACGAAAGACTGGTTCAATTCTGTGTAATTGTCTGGCAGTTGATCATAGTAGGCCAGAGACTCCTCTTGAGTTACCCTGGTCATAGCAAAACAATACAATTTAATTTTAGTCAATTAAATTAAAAATTATTAGTAATGTTTCTTCAACTAGATTGCATCAAAACATTTCTTAGTTAGCATTAATTGTAAAAAAAAAAAAGTGTACCAAACATCAAAATGGTATCTTTTGTTTGCGCTGAAAGGAAGCAGTCTTATTGTGTTTGGTTCCACTATGATGGTGTAGCTTTTAACATAGATACATAATATAACCAGTTAAGGTGATACCTTTGAAGATAAATGGAGTGTACGTTTAGAAAACAGTCGTATCATCGCCAATTCTTAAGTTAATCTTGATAATACCAGTATGGTATCAAACAGGTTGGAGTTCGTTATTCATCAATCAGCTCTAAGAAAAACCCATGCCATAGGTTTTTGTTCGGTAGTAAGATATAAAGACACAATTCTCAGTCTCACCAATATGACATCCAGTAGTCAGCACCACTAGCGGCTCCTTGCGACAGCAGGAACATCAAAACGACCCCTAAGAACCCGCAGATGTTCGTTCCTGCCCTCATGTACTCGATGTACACGGACCTCCCGATCTTCCCTTTAGAGGACTTCTCAATATGGTCCGAAGAGGGTGGGTCAAGCTCTATGATCTCATTCTCTATCGCGATACTACTGCGTCTTGAAACTTTACTTTGTGTGGACTGAAAATGGTCAAGATAAGTCAAACAATATTTCAATTCTTGGGATATTTGGACAAATAATTACATAATATTTAATGATTAATGAAACTGCATTGGTGAAAATTATTATTGGTAACGGATGAGAGCCGTTTTAATTAATTCTATGCATTAGTGTAAACATCTGGCATTTATTACAAAAATTGATAATTTTAACAAATGATGTCTAACGCCATTCATTTACAATAATTAGTATTTGACCAAGTGGCACCTGTAACCTGTGGCTGTGATTCACAGAAGCCGCTTATAGTAGAGTATGAGTGATAAGGATAAATCAGGGACAGCTCAGTTATTTAGCATTGGCCATGCTAAACCAAGCGTTCAGGATTCAATCGTTGTGTCCTGAATTCATTTTTCAAAATATGTCTGAATAATATAACTTCACACAACTAGCGGAGTTTTCTAAGATATTATAGTACCAGTATTTGACCTTAAAAACTGAGCTTGTGTCCCTTCTGGCTCCGCCATGTGAAATTACGTACGGTTTGTGTGTGTTTGTGTGTGTGGTTTGAGGAGGGGGGGGGGGG
>CABEEJ010006727.1:0-12546 GCA_901482245.1 Timema douglasi | reverse complement strand
GTTGAGGTTTTTTTACAGCATTAGCTAACGTTTTCTTACAAGGAGGAGGGAGGGGGTTAAGAATCCATCTTACGTAAGGTTTTTCTCAATCAATGTTTATGGTGAAACAACATTTTTTTTCGTCAGAAAATATAAAACTTTAAAACTTCATGTCACTCTCTTTACTATCAATCTTTAATGTCTAAAAATACCTAAACAATTAAAATAATCTAATTTACCAAATATTAAAAAATTAAGTAAAATAGATGTTGAGGCGAAGCAGAAGATGAAGGAAAGTCTTACGATGCTTTAAGTGACGGTAGGGGGTGTCGAAAGTCATTAAAAATATTTAATTCAAGGACGGCCCTATAATTCAAATGCTTCCTTAGTTTCTTGGAAATTATCCTCTTTTACTTTCTCGCTATCTTACAGGTAGATAAAGTATTGTGATCGTAAAAAAAATTGAACTCGAGATTTTGATGAATATGGACGTTTCATGACCCCCTAAATTTAAAAAAGTTGTTTTTGAATTTCCGTCTGTCTGTCTGTACCTTCGACTAGAGCCTAAACTATCTTACCGATCGGGCTAAAACTTAGTATTTAGGGTTTTCATAGGGTTGCCCAGGCTCTAACGATTTTGATTAAATTTTATTTCTAAATATTACAAACAAAATGGCTACCCTCAATATTTCGGCAAAATGACTTTAAGGGCTCCGGTCTGATGCGTAAATTCTTTTTTTTTTGGATCATATCTCAGAAAATATTTTGAGATATGAAATTACTGATCATTGCAAATATGTGGATCTATTTGAAACATATTTTTATAAACCAATAACTTTCTAGCTATACGTATGTATATATATATATATATATATATTTATTTTTTTTAACTTTTCAAACACTAAATTATTGCGACCGTAAAAAAATCTAACCCGAAATGTTAATGGATATCGACGTCTCATGAACCCTAAAAAGTGGTCTTTGCAATGCAGTATGTCTGTGTGTCTGTTAAAACTTAAAATTAAGATAGTTTAGTAAAATATGAAAAGAGAAAAATTGATTTTCTTAAAATCTACTCTAACGATTTTGATTAAAATTCGTATATAGGAGTTGATTAAGATTATAAATAATCTGGCTATTTTCGTTTTCCCACGGAAATTAATTTTAGGGTACTTGACGGAAGCGAGAATTCCCGTATCTCCGCAGTTATTTGAAATACTAAATAACTCATCATTGCAGAATTGTAGTACTATTAAAAATAAAAAACTTATAAATGAAATATATTTTTATAAACCTAGTAGTTTCTGAGATATTGGCAATATAGTAATACAATTTTGTGAACTTTAGTTGTGGAGATATACCACTTAAGTTTTAATGAAATAATTCTCTGATGCCATAGAGTAAGCAAATACTGTAAGTAAGTATTTCAAGAAGTTGAAGTTGTTTTTCCTTTAACCTCTTAGGAGAAATGTTTGTACAACAATGATCTATCTCCATATTTTTAGACTCGAGTCAATAAATAATTTTTTTATTGGTCAAAATCTATAAATGAGGAATTTAATAGCAATGCGATGACCTGAAAATGTGCACCACCTAATAAACTGTTAAAATTTTAACCGGAAGTTGAAATTTGTATATTAAGTGTTGACCCAGTATCTATTTTTTTTATTTGTTCAATCATACAAATGAGTGCATGAGAACATGCGAACATTAATACTTTAAAATTAAAATTATAAAATTTTAAACCGGGACTCTAAAAAGCTTTATGTGAGTATAGTGCAATTTATGCTTGGATTTGCTAGTATGTTATTTCGTTTCACATATATTACGAGTTTTGTGTAAATATCTGAATTTTTAAAATATAGAGCGAAAATGTCTGTGCGGAGTTCCGTACCATTTATTTTACTTTCTCGCTATCTTATAGGTAGAGAAAGTATTGTGATCTTAAATTAAATTGAACTCGAGATTTTGATGAATGTCGACGTTCCATGACCCCCCTCACCTCGCCCCTGCGATACCAAAAAAGTGGTTTTTTGAATTTCCGTCTGGCTGTCTATCTGTACCTCCAACTAAAGCCTAAACTATTTTACCAATCAAGCTAAAACTTGGAATCTAGGGTTTGTCTTAAGGGTAGTTTACTGAAGAGTAAAAAGAGAAAAAGTCGATTTTCTCAAAATTGGCTCTAATAATTTTGATTAAATTTAATTTCTAAACATTTATAAATATTCCAAACTGTTGGGCAGAGTAGTGATCGAAATACACAATATGTATAAACTATTGCTAACACAATTTATAGCACGACCGGTACAGCGCTTGGCTGGAACATGACTAACGGTTTATTATTTGAAAAAGCTTTTTAAGACTAAATTCATGAGACATCTGTTGGCGTTATAGTGAACTACAAATGTAAACAAACATGAACGTTTTGACGGTAATAATTGAACTCCAACACAAACAAAATGCCTTCTCTCAATATTTCGGTAAAATAACTTTAAGGGCTCCGGTTGATTGGTAGATTATATTTTGAGATATGAAATTACTTATCATTACAAATATGTAGGACTATTTATATTGCAAATATTTTATTTGAAGCATATTTTTATAAAACCAATAACTTTCAAGCGATACGCAAATATATATATTTTTTAACTTTTCAAACACAAAAGATAAAGTATTGCGACCGTAAAAAAATAATCAAACCTGAAATGTTGATAGTTTTCAACGTTTCATGACCCCCTGAACCCTAAAAAGTGGTCTTTGCAATGCTGTCTGTCTGTGTGTCTGTTTAAATTTAAAATTAAGAGTAATTTAATAATGGGCGAAAAGAGAAAAATAGATTTTCTCAAAATCTGCCTTAACGATTTTGTTTAAAATTCGTATCTAGGCGTTAATTAAGATTATAAATAAACTGGCTATTTTCATTTTCCCATGAAAATGACTCTAAGGGTACTTTACAGAAGCAGAAACTTCCGTATATCCGCAACTATTTGAGATATTAAATAACTTATCATTGCAAAATTGTAGTACTGTTAAAAATAAAAAACTTGTATATAAAAATATATTTTTATAAAACGAACAGTTTCTGAGATATTGGCAAATATATTCATACAATTTTGTGAGCTTTCGTGGTAAAGAGATACTATTTAAGTCTTAACGCAATAATTCTCCAATGCCATATAGTAATTAAATATAAGTAAGTTTCTCAAAAAGTTTATGTTGTATTTCCTTAAACCTCTTAGGAGAAATGTTTGTACAGCAATGATATATCTCCATTTTAGACTCGATAATCAATATTCACATTTTTTACTGGTCAAAATTTATAAATGAGAAATTTAATAGCAATGCAATGGCACGAAGATTTGCAATACCTAATAAAATATAGAAAATTTTAACTGGAAGTTGAAATTTTAATTTGAAGTGTTGATCTTAGAAAATAAAATTATAAAATTTGAAACCAGGACTAAAAAAATGTTTTACATAAGTATAGTGCCATTTATGCTTGGATTTGCTAATGTATATTATTTCGTTTCACATATATTACGAGTTTTGGGTAAATATCTCCATTTTTAAACAATAGAGCGAGAAAGTCCGTGCGGAGTTCCGTACCATTTATTTCCTAACCGTCAAATAGTATAAATCTTTCACTATCAATACTGGAACTAAAAATAATACGTTGTTTGATGGGAATATATTAAATACTAGAAAACTCACCCTAGTTGACATACGGGAAAACTGCCTCAATATACGTGGTAGACGGTTTTTTTCTTGGTCAACTTCAGTCTGGTATTCAACTATATCTTCTATTTCATCCAATTCTTCTACACCCAAGAGCTTTGCGTAGTCTATTTCACTTTTCATTAGGTCTGCATAAGAACCCTGCATCTGAATCTGACCCTAAAAAAAAATTGGCACTCATGAAGTCTTCTCTTAATCAGAAAACTATTGATTTTTTTAAATATTTGTTTTGTGTTCAATCAAATTCAATTATGTAAAATAAAAAAAGTTAAATTTAAATAATCAAGATAGTAAAATAAAAATTAGATAATCATCCTAGCTGTTAAGTAATTTTTTTTAATTACCTGCTTGATTATTACTATTTTGTCCGCATCTTTCAGGTACTGCAGTTGATGTGTAACTAGTATTCGTGTCTTGTGTTTCAGGTAGGAGTTGATACATTCATCGAACAAGTGTTTTCCCACGTGTGTATCTACAGCGGATAGAGGGTCATCTAGTAGATATACATCAGCATCATTGTACACGGCCCTGATCAAAGTAAGTTTCAAATCGTTCATACACATGATCACCAAACAACAAATACGCCCAATAGTAAACAAAATAAAGGTTTAGTATTACTTGTAAAAGAATATACCTACTCGGTGTCCATAGCTGGCATTAGCTGATACGAATAGAAAGTTACGCAAACAAAGAGAAAAGTTGAATATTTAAAAATAACTGTTAGTATAATAATAGAGAACAATATATATTGAACAGCCCTGATTAATTTATATTAACTTGAAAGTAACCAGGAGTAAAACCAATTATTGTAAGATAATTGAATATAAAGTATATTGTAGTTTAAAATATTTAATGAACACTCCAAACTAATTATATATTCACTTCAGCGTGACCAGGGGTACAGTCGATTAGTAAAAAATAATTAATATCCCAGTCCTACACCTTATCTCAGTTGGTAGCATGTATGCCTACTGAGCTAAGGGTCCCGAGTTTGATTCACGGCATGGTCGAAAATTTATTATTGATGTAAATATAGATTTACCCTTTCACATTGATAAATTAACGTCTGGGGAATGTATGTTATGCCTGTTATAATCTTAAGATAGATTTTAAGGCATATAAAGCTAAGACAGGACTAGCTAGCCGTTAGTGTAAAATATGTGGCTTGAATAAAAAACTGACCCAGGCCATAGGCTGGGAACAGCAATGGATGTAAATAAATTAATATCCCAAATTGTATACTCTTATTGTCTTACTAAGCATATGAGTGCCATCAACCTTGGACTATCCCCTTATCCTACCATATAAGGTACTACAACTACCTGGCCAGGTTGACCCTCGCCTTCTGTCCTCCAGACAGCGAGGTCCCTCTCTCACCGACCATCGTGAGATCTCCTTGAGGGAACAGCTCAAAGTCTCTCACTAAGGCACACACCCGCACCACCTCGTCGTAGCGTTTCTGATTGAAAGGCGTCCCAAACACTATGTTCTGCCGGATGGTCGCTGCAAACACCCAAGGCTCCTGGCACGCGTACGAAAGACTGCCGTTCACTAAACACGATCCACTGGAGATGGGCAGCTCCCCCAGGATAGCTTGCAGCAAGGAGCTCTAAAATAACAAACATATATACTAAACATAATGCACATTGAGATAAAATCTTTAGTGAGGTGATAAACTCAAATTGACTTAAATATATCCTAAAAACAAAGAACTGGGAGTGATACATTTTTATTTCAATGTTCTAGTGGCTAGATAAAGCGAAATAGCCTTACTTCTTTATTATGCATCACTTCATACTTTCCGTCCAGGATATCTGCACATTAGCACAAATTGAGTGTGAGAAAGGTAGTTGGAGAAAATATGCCCGTATTTGCGTGAATGCGTGAGAAACCTTTCAATAAAATACATCTCAGTACAATCCACCGAGATAGAAAACTTTACCTATGACCGCTAAAGGATATTAGGCTAAACTGATGCCGTTGTACGCATTCCCGTTACTGCGAGTAGAGCCTACATGTTTTACCACACTTTAGAGGACGTGGGCTTTGGGGTTCAAATCCCAGTTAAATTAATGGAGAGTGTGTTTTCCTTGATGTTTCCCACGCCCCCTCCATTAAAATACGGGTCCGATCCTAATTGAATATATTCCATGAGCGTAATAAATGTATGCGTATAATCAGAACGAAAACTAAGACAAGGTTTAAAAACAACTTTTACCAAATGGGGTACTTTAAAACATATTTATGCAATATAAGTCTACATACAGGACAATCTGGTCAAACCTTACTTTAGAATTATTTATAAGACAATGTCGTCAGAAACCTTAGCTCAGTCGATAGCGTATTTGTCTATTGAGCTAAGGGCCCCCGGTTCATTTAAAAAAATTATTTTAGATATTTAACGGGCACTTTTTGAACCAACTGATTATATCAGCTCACGACTTTTAAACTAACTTAAATCTATAACAAGCAAACCATCCTGCCGCCAGTCGTTAATTCATTACTGTGAAATGGGAAACCCACATTTCACCAATTATATTTTTTTAGGTCATGCCAAGAATCGAACCCGGGACCTTTGGCTCAGTAGACAGACACGATACCAGCTGAGCTAAGGTGTATCCTGGGTTTGATTCCTGGCACAGTTGAAAAATTTATCAGTGGTGAAATGTGTGTTTCCTCTGTCACAGTGATGGATCAACGAACGGGGGCTGGGGTGCGGTCTCTGTTATAGATTTCAGTTAGCTTAAAAGTCGTGTGCTGATATAATCAGTAGCGGCACGTTAAATACCTTAGTAAATAAATAAGTAAATATAAACCCACGTTTATATTAACTTTTTAAAATCCACATAGACCTCTGATTTAACTCCCTGATTATTTTCACACGTCGTTGTGCCCCTTTTGTATATTTACAGCTGAAGTTATAAGAAGAACATTATAACAATGTTTTAGAGATATGTATTTGACTTGGAGACTGTGGTATACCTTTCCAGACCCAACTTGTCCAATAATGGCGACGAGTTTTCCTTTATTTACACTCAGGAACAACTTCTCTAAGGTGTTGTCAGAATAATTTTCGTTCCATTTGGCTGTTACATCTTTCAGGCTGACACTATCTCTGTCGGTGAGTTTTTTCTGCATTAGTGAACCATTTGTTGTTTTTTCTATTTTAATAAACTCATCTAGCAACAAAAACTCCTGCAAAATATCACAGCATTATTTGGCAAGTGTATCATATTATTGAATATATAGTCAACTGTTAAAGCCCTGACCCCACAACATTCTTTTACAAATGTGAAATAAATTTATTTGATGCTGGTTAGTATTTTTAATTTAAATTTTCATCAACATTTAAAAATGTACGCAAGTCCTGATATCAGTAAAAATTATGTGTGTAATGGGAAACTAGCGTTTAACCAAAGTTGATTTAGTTTACATGGCTCTTGAACTTAAATTCTGGTAAAGAATCGTTCAAATCCTGTATCTAATTGCTAGATTAAGTCAAAATTAAGAAAGTATTGACCTTCTTGAGCAGCATCCTCACGATTGTGAAATGAGAGGTTATTTTAATTTTCACTTTTATAATAATTCTTACCTGAAGTCGATTTATTGAAACATAAACTTCGGCGACCTCTGCGATGGCCCGTACAAACATGGATGACATTGAGAAACAAAGTATGTTGAAGTAGCTCACGTAAACAAAAACCTATCAACAAAATAAACCACCATTTTTAAATCCCTTTAAACGTATGTGGAATCACACTGGGTTTTATTTATACATAATCCCGCTCCAATATAATGGAATTTAATACTAATTATACCAAACCAAATTTATGGAATATTTATCACTTAGATCATAATTATAACAATTGCAATGAATCTTTTATGTTGATGTTGTAACATTTTTTGTTTTCTTTGCACAACTAATCCAATATCTAAAGGAATGGGTGTTATTAGTCCCTTAGGATTAGCCATATTCAAAGGAAGAGGGAGTTACCCTGTCTGCAGACAGCCTGTTTCCTTGCAGTACGAGGGTGATCAGGGTAGCGAATACTGCTAGGCGGGTCGTACACATGTTGAATGACATAAAGATGCCCCTCAGAAAGGAGGTCTTCCTTATTATCTTGATCTCAGACCTGAAACCATGCATGGTAATTCATTTGGAATGTTCAATATTACAACTGTAGCTTCAAAATATATAAAATACAAAATTTGAACGCCTCATGTATTGATTCGTAAGAGAAGTGGTGCAACCAGATGTTTTTACGGAGAAGGGGTAGGGGTGGGGGGAAGGGGGGGCCGAATAATATAATCAAGGTTGAGAAACAAATTCAATTTAAAGGGAAAAAGGGGGTCTTAAGGGACTCAGCCCTCTAGTCACAGAAGTCTAAGAAGAACATTTTTATGAATATAAAATGCATCTATAAAATATTAGGAGTTGACTTACCTTTACCTAACTGTCCATCTAAACCGCAATCGGTTCATAGCATCGAGTGCTCTAAGTTGACTTAGGATAACTATTTAGCTAAGGTAATCTGTGTAAATTACTATTCTACTTTCTATTATGGAAAAAGAGATTAAAATAGTGAACATTTTAGAATGAATATTTATATTTCCGTCCTATAAACCCTCAAACCTCCCAAAAATAGTTCTTATAATTCTGGATGGCTGTTCTTGGGACTAAAAACTAAACGATTTGGTGAATTTAATAACTAATAATTTATATTTAATTCAAACTTGATATTTAAATAATATATGATCATACTATGAGGTGTCTTTATGATTTGAATCCAAATCTCATATTAATAATAGTTTACTGATGTCTGATTTTTGAAAATTCAACTTTTTTGGGATATGGTTTTGAATATTGTGTTCAAAAATATATTCTAAGGCACTTTTAATGTTCATAGCGATATACCTTTCAAGTAACAAATCGTAAGCTTGGTCTTAAAATGTGAGTATTAATTTATTCAACAAATCTTCAGTGATCTATATTTTAGTTCTACTTAATGTGGTTTGAGTTTATATTAGCATCTTTTGGGGTCTGAGGGCGGGGAGCAGCTTCCTCGTATGCCCATCTGCGCCACTGCGTGAGAGTGGGAACAGTATCAGATATACACAGGTGTGTTCGTTATTTGCCAGTTGTCCTTTCTCCATTGCGTTCAAAGAAAAACTCTGTGCTACAATTTGAGTTAAATACAATACTCATACCATTATAAAGTTATATAACTTAGGTTTTAGGAGATTAAATTTTGTTATTTGATTATTTAGACTTCTTTCAAAAACGCAACATTTTTCTCAGATTAAAACAAAACTGTGAGCTTCTATTGACAATCCTTTGTTTATCTTAGAAGTGTTGTCTAAAACTCATGTCAAGGCTCGTATACTCTCTGTACCTATGTTTAATGTATCACGCTACCAAACATAAATTAATAATGTGGCTCTGGCCCAGCAAACGTATCGCTCGACCACTTACTGCTGGGAAGATAATGTTTACTGCCCTCTTTCAAAGCAAATACCAATGATTTAGTTTTAAATTACTACACTGACGCGATTCACCTTCCTCATCCTTTTACGTAAAGTACTCACTTTCTAGCCATCCGTATGAGATCGGCGAAAGGTTTCTCCCAGGCGTACATCTTGATGACTCTAATCCCTGAGATGATTTCATCCATCAGCCTGATTCTCTCATCCGTCCTCTGAGCGGTCTTTCTGCGGAACACAGCCGTCAGTTTCCCAGTGTATGCTGCAATGGTACATATAGCCTACACTTATAAACCACCTCTTTTTCTTAATTGAAGATATTTTCTCTCGTAGTATTTATTTGTGTTGCTTTAATTAACTTTGTATCAATTATTAAGCCTCATTAATCTGTAATTGTATCAGTATAATAATCATCAAAAATATTATTGCTAAAAGCCTTGATTTTTTAGTTTTAACTCGTAGAAATAATTTAGTATGTATATGTAATAATTTTATATTATTTAGGGAATAGATTTATTTGAATTCGAGCTCATTTAATTAATTCGTAACAAACAATTACGATAGTTAAATAGACTCGAACCCAAAATACATGGCCTGTATATTTCAACTCTTTTGCAAAACCAGTAACATTGTTCACTTAATTATTTGAAACGCTTCAATGGCACTCTAAATGGAGTCTTGACTCAAATGATGTAGACAAACTTACACTGAAGCGGGACGACGAGGAAGACGACGATGACACCAACGGCTCCTGAGATACCCGTCTCAGAGACCAAAAGATACATGACAATGATGGCTATAAGAGGAGCCAGCCACAGCTGGTTCAAGAACATCAAGAGAATGTCGAAACGGCTGACGTCATTAGACAGCAGGTTGACGACTTTCCCTGCTGCTGTGTCACCCAATGCAGAGCGGCTAAGACGCAGGGACTAAGAACAGGGTCGATTAAGGGTGCATGGTGGGACTTGAACCACTATTATTGGACAAAGTGCCTCTTGGAAATCACTTAGATGCTAATTTTTATTTGTTATAGATCAGTTAAAAGCCTCAATCAACACTTTCATAAACGGAACTGATAATATTGTATCAATGGGAAAGTGCCGACATGTATTTATGGGAAGTGTAAAATATTATTCTGTTTATATGGTATGAATTCTGGTCTATCTCTCTGACCAGAGCTCCACTACAAAAGCAATTGCATGGCAGGCAACCTACCTTCCTATAGACGAGGGAGCAGCAAGCTATCCTGAGCTTCATTCCTATGTGGAAGGCATTGAACTGGAATTGGTTGATTAAGAACATGGACAATCCCGTTGTCGCGACGATTCCCCCGGCGTAGTAGTAGGCGTACTCTTTGGGAACGTTACTACCAGGCTTGAAATACTCCAGCATGAGACCCAACAAGACTGGTTGTGACAACCTAATTACAGTGACAAGACTTAATTAAGTATCAACATGATAGTTCATATTCTCTTATGAGGCCCAACAAGGCCGTAGCTAGCCAATAATTTCGGGGGTGGGGGTGGGGGGGCACATCACCCAATTGCTGGAGGCTAGAAATAATTCTAAATGGTAAACAGTTCTAGACGCTATCTGAAGTGTTTTATTTTATGGCAACATAGCTCCCTAACTGGTGGAGGCTAAGCAAAATCTACGTACTTAAACACCTCTAGAAGCTCTTTAAAGTGCTTTTTTTTATGGTAACAAAGCCCCCTAATTTGTACTTGTACCATCAGTTTGATATTGTTTGAACCATAAATAAAGCCATATATTTTTTATTCATAAGATTTTGGGGGTGTTGAATCCCCCAACCCACCCCCCTGAATACGGGCTTGAGACCCAACAGGATAGACTATGATGGCCTAGCAACAGTGATATGGCTTTAATCGATTATCACAATTCTGATTTAATTGGAAACAGAATACATGGAATGACAATTACTATTAGACTATTAATCAACCCATTAAATGACTGTACTTTATTAAATGCAAACAAATTATGTTAACAAAAGTAAATTCCTTTTTGCACCATCGCACTGTTAGTTGTCTGAAGACCGACAACGGTAACACAATGGCGGCGTATTCTACTATAGTGCAGCACATTACTCGAATAACGTAAATCTTAAATTACATAAAGTTAGGCTTTTCAGGATTCTGGAATGTAATCCTATCACTAAGCGAATGCTTATTTCTGTTAATAAGTTATCTGTACACTATTTGATGCTAAATTTAGAATAATAACTGTAATCGAATTTAATATTCTTCGGAGATGTGGCCTCCTGGAATGTGAGGCCCGGGGCAATTGCCACCTTTGCCCCCCACCCCCTAGACACGGCCCTGAGTTATAGGACTTGGCATTTTGATAGCTGACGTATTATCCTGTAATATAGTAAAATTGTATACCATGTATCAATGATCGGGCATCTTTTTTACTAACAGCCCCTATGAGTGAGGAACTATTGTGATCACCAAAAATATAATTTGGGTTTTTGATGTATGTTGACGTTTTATAAACCCCTGGATAAAAAAACGCTATTTAGATCATCTGCGTCTGTTTATTGCCTTAGAACTTTAAACTTTTTTAGCGATCGGGTTGAAAAGTGATATCACGGATTTTCAGTGTTCTTCAAATTTTTTAAACCCTCTATCAAACCCTAGATTTAAGGGTAATTTACTTAAAGCGGGAAAGAGAAAACAAACAGGTTTGATTAAAATTGGTTTAACGATTTCGATTGAAATTAGTATCTAAGCATAGTTTTTTAAGCACCACCTCTTACTACCCGTTCGAGATATACGCTTATGTACTAATTGCGCTAGTGATTTTAGAGATTATAAAGGTTGTATTATAGAAAGTGTACCCACATTTGCGTAGAGGGAGAAAGGAGAAAAATTGTAGGGGAAAAGCACCCTCAGTACACTCTACCAAAATTCTAACCTTAATCTCCCGGTTGTCAGCAGTTTAGTCTAACACGAGAGTAGTGCGTTAAGACACCGAAGTGGGTCTAGGCATAGTTAAACATTACAAACAAAATGGCGTATCTCATTTCTCCGGGATAGTATTTGCAATTTTAATATACTTTACTGGCACATCTCTACAACTCCATAATATACTAAAAACTTAATATTTCAAATTTTTTAAATTATCACGGATAAAAAAAGTTTATCAGAAAGAATATAGTATAAAACAAATAGTTTCCAAGCTAAAGGCTAATAATATATATTTTTATAATGGAGGTCAAGGAAATAAGGAACTGAAATTTACATTACTACACACAGGATAATCAGAAAATTCTTTAAATTATGACCTGAAGAATGTGGGGCCGTAAAATGGGGGTGGGCTTTAGAAACTAAA